>FN648536.1:124089-158296 GCA_000310025.1 Ectocarpus siliculosus | reverse complement strand
GAAATGAACTAAAATAATTGGACCCTAGCCAGTCGCTGTTATGCTATAGGATGATGAGTAAACCACCTGGGCCGAAAGCGTGAACACCACTGTTACAGAGTACATGATTTCCCTCGGAGTTGCAACGGATCGAATCTCCTTTGCAGCGCAAGAGACGGTTCAATCATAGACCCCTTCAAGCAATCGGTGGCCAGAGCTCCTCATCCACGTAGTGCGCGTGTTGTGCATGTAAATCACAACGCAATTTTTTGGCTGCGGTCCAAGTTATTGCAATACTCCTTTCTTCTCCACTATTCGTGGCATGAACCCGACCCCCCATTGACCATCTTACCCTCAAGATGACGACACACACTCCGATGCGGAGCGAAAAAGACAAAAATACTTGATCTCGCAGAGGGTTCTAAACCTTGTTGTCATTGTATTATTTTTCAGCATAGGAAACAACCACAATAAATAATAATATCTTGTACGATGCGACAAGCATGAGCAGAATCTCACTTCCAGTACTGTCCAAGTAAGAACAACTAGCACACAAACTGTAGATCATGGATTGCCGTGAAAACGCCCGGGTTGCTGTAGCTGAAGGTGGTCATGTCTTCTCGAGAAACCGTGAGAACCACGCTGTCCGTCACCGCCTGATATGTAGTAGGCGTTCGAAGACACAACATGCAGCAAGTACCCTTCGTGAAGATGCCAAATTGTGCACAAGAAACTACGCGTATGTGTGATCATAGGCAGTTCATTCATGAGCAAAAGCCCAGGCCGAAACCATTTAATATATTCTTCTGTAAATATCATCGAAAGCCTAGTCTACAGGTATTAGGATTAACCTGCCAAGTTCCGAACGGAATTGAGTAAAATAATCCCAACAGTCCACCTATTTTACATATCCGTTTGGTAGATTGAAGACTTCTTCTGTGAAATGCAAATGATGACTCTCTTTCAAACAGCTGGGCGGCCGTTGTTTTGCAAGGGCCGAATAAAGGCTCCACGCTTATTAGTGGTAAAGTACAACAATCTCGACGGGAGGTTTGAATGGCGGCGAACTAATCTTGTTTTGCCTTCACGTAGCGAAACACCGAAGAAATGGACAAATCAACCGCGAGAGAGAAGGACAGAGTGAGTTCAGTACTGTTTTATCTTACCCGGAGGGAATGCGTGTAGTGGTTGCTCCCCGGCGGATCAAACACTGTTCCCGCTCGCCCAATCAGCGAACCCTTTGCACAACAAGAGCATCGCACGCGAAACGCGAACAATCAAGGGCGAGAAAAGGAACTACGGTAAGGTCGTCCACATTCAGCCCTTCACGCTAAAAGCAAGCGAGGATCCTCCATGCCACTCGACCAAACGTCAAACTACAGTATGTTACAGGCGTCTTGCTCGAAGCGTGAAGTCCGAGGTTGGTTATGAAATGTGATTTTTTCTGAATGATCCACCAATGGTGCATGCGGTCGTGCGTGGAGAGTTTCAACCAACTACAGATACATCAGGTCTACCGTTATCTTTGGCCTCTTGTTTGGAGATATGTTGACGAGAAATCATCACACCGTCACCCGATGGGTCTATCGACCGACGTGGAGAACAGCTTGTCACTCACATGCTCAGAGAGGTACAGTACGTTGTCCGCACCATTGACCCCAATACGAAACATTCGAATAGGCGAATGATATCAAACATAGCCCCAAACACGACTAATAATGCCGCTGCCTTCGTCCGGAGGTTGTCCCCCGGGGAGACGGCATACTATCTTGCATGGAATTTCCTGAAGCGAGTCTTTGCAAAAAATTGTCAGCGGCAGAGCACATAGCAATCAACGAATCGCATAAATGTCTTAAAAACGGGAATGAGACGGATAGTATAATTCGTCACCGGCAAAAAGGATTTTGGACAGAAGACAAGCCTTGGCCTTTCCCCTCCCGTCAACTTGTTCCCGTCGCGAGGGCACCAGCCGCTCATCAGCTCGTTCTTCCCTGCACGAAAGAACCCAACGGCCGCGTCATGTCCATGAGTATTTATTCTGTCCTGTCAGCCACTCTTGCCAAAACTATAGGAGGTGGAACCCCATTTCAACTGTAGGTTATCATCCCACTTTCGAGCGAGGTGGTGCAGCTCTCCCCCGAACACGAGCAATATCGGAATGAAGACAGGTATATCTCGGATTTTGATCAACTTCATGGACCACCCCGAAGTGCATCGAAACTGCGCATGTTTGAGACCGCCAAGAGACAACAAAGAAACAAGACCCCGCCTGAAAACCTTACTTTTCGCAAGGAGAGTTGTGTGCATCAATCGCGGACCCCCCCTTCTTTTCTTGTAGAGTTATCATGTCCTCCTCGGGGTGGAAGATCGTCCAGCAACCAAGAACCCTTTCTTACTCGACACCGCTCCAATTCTGCCAAAATCCCAATTGTTGCCTACAGCCTCGAAGAGTGGCCCAGCAATCAGGGACGGAATGCGTCTTATGCGTTCATCGCGGATGGGTCTCGAATTTGCGTGATTGCCAAAATCATAAAAAGAAATTCCAGGGTTTCGAGAAAGCGTAATGTCACAGGATGATCTGAATTCGGAATCAACCGCCTGTACCATAACGAGAAGCTTCATCTACTAATACCCAATTTCTGCATATACGGACGTGTTGGCAAATTTTTCGGTACGCCGAAGGGTCGGCGGCGTAGATTTGTTCGATATTGATCCCAACATCAATCTACTGTGTGTGGGGCTCCATTGTCCTACCTGCGTTGACAAATGCTAGCTTTCCCTTGGCAACTAGTACCACCTGCTCGACCGGATGGCCTGCCTTCCACACGATCTCCCCCGCAGCGAGTTTCTTCGCCTGCAGTGTTGTTGGAAATTGACGTGCTCACATTTACAGGGTGAGGGCCTTCAAATGTTCGCTCGTAGTATCGTATTTCTCGGTGCTACGCACAGCCAGCACTCCCAATTTGTTTTTCTGGCAATCCAAGTCTAGTCAAGGCAACCACGTCTAGTCAAGGTGCACCTCACTAGTACCCTCATATTTCCTGCATAATCCCTGCCGGCACAGTGGCGAACACGTAGAAGCACCCGTACCCGGAGGGAGTCTCCAACGTTTGTTTCTCGGCATCATTGTACATACCTGTGTGAAGGTCTCGAGCAGCAATATTTGTTTTCGGCTCAGCGAGCAGAGGACAGAATTATAGGCCAACAACCTGTTCAGCCGGAACGTATCCTCCAGGGGCTTGGCCTTGAGATCGATGATATGTTCCAGATCTTGCCCGTTGAATAACAACACCTTTTCACGGAGGGGAGTTAAGGCGCCAAAAAGACAGCTTGCTCGGCCGAATGGCGTCTGGTTGGACTCAACCCTTTGAACTAGAACGATCTTGCAGCTGGTGGCGTAACTCTTGAGGTTCAAAATCTTGTGATCATGTGGCCGACGATGATTAATGAGCTTACATATGATGTGATTTTCGGGCTTGGGCTTGGCAGGGAAATAATGGAAACTCAAATTGAGCACGAAACGAAACGAGGGGTCGGGGTCGTATACTGAGGGTCATTGCGTGCTTACTCGAAGCTACAGGGTCGTAGTCTAGACCGCATGCTTTGAACAAATACTTCTGTTTCTGGATACTACGAAGGGCAGCAGATGGCGCCCGGTAGCATAAATACATCTCTCAAGTTCTTCGGTCTGGCAGGAGACCGCTCTTAGAGGGCGGCAAGCTTGTACTGGTTCACTGTGTGTGAATTTTTTGCCGAACACGGTAACACTTCGCGCAAGCCCTCGGCTACCCGTGTAAAAACTTAACCGTGCAAGAAAAACAGTGCTACGAACGAGGACAGCAACGAAGACACAGCCCGAAACTTATCCCCGACGTCTCGACAAAAATCAATCGGCATGGCAGTCAGCGCAGGGTTGAACTCCTCGTAGACCCACCTCCATATCGGTGACCGCCTTTATGTGGGCATTGCCCTTTCGCCGAACACTTCCTTCTAGCAACAGCTGCTCGCGGACATTTAGGAGGAAGAGAGAAGCAATCGCAAGGATAAGAGAGGGTTGGCCGAGAACGTTTTCCATCTTGAGGACGGTGCTGACGTTCTGATATCCTGCTTCCCTTCACGTGCGTGTAGGAGAGGAGGCAATGGATGAGGGACGGGGGAGCGGGAGGAAATGCCCGTCGTTACGGGGCCACCACTCTGTCCCCCGTGCGGTGGTCGTTTCTTCAACAGATGGTTGCTGCATAACGAACAGGGGGTGCGAAACATAGGGGTCTGTCTACCGCATTTTCCGAGCGCCACGAGAACAGCGTGACGTCGATACCCAATCTTGACGGGGGGAGGGAACCCCTGCGTTGAAGTCGAAACCCCAGTCCCGACAGTCTGCGGATACATAGACTAGCGAATGACCCTGTGGTCCTTCGTCTCAGAACAACGCAGGCGATGGAAACTGCGCATCCCACACAAAGGGCCACCCATCAGTGACAACCAACCTTAAAAATCCGTTTTCGTCAGCTGGACTGGGAAAATATGCACTCGACCTTATCTTTGCTCCAATTCCCATATCAGGTTGTATTGAGCAGTACACGCTGTTCACGTGTGTGTCACACTTCTCGGGCTACGTCGCAAAACGAAACAATGTTTGCGTGGCATCCGGTAACTTGAGTGTACCGGCTCCTTCCTGACCCGGAGTAAAGTGGTTTCTGGAGAACTGGTTGCCCATTTTCGCGCAGGTGACCTGAACGACAGTACATTGCTTATTTCTATAGGCACCCTGTCACTTGCTGGGCTTGCTCACGGTTGACTCGACGAAGATAAGATAACGCCAGTCTAGTCCAAATACCAAATATTTTGGGAGGGGTAACCGTGTCGCCGGCAGTTTTTCGGCCACGGGGATAGTGTCACAAGGCGAAAAAATGACTCGGACACCACTGTCGAAGGGCAGAACCGACACCTGCATACCATTGCTTTGGCGTTGACGGCCGTCGGTGTTGCCTCGGTTCTGCCTCGGTGCTGCCTCGGTGCTGCCTCGGTGTTGTCTCGGTGTTGCCGAGAAACTAAGCGAAGGGAAAGATCGCCCTCAAGGCGAATCCGTCGAGTTTTCCGGTATCCCCATCTACTACCAGCAATAAGAGTCTTGAGGACGTACCGTTTCGTTCTTTATCGCGGAGACGCGCCGGAATGCATGGGCGTTGCGGCTGATTTCGATCAAAGTTTGCTGTTTTTGACGGAGGAGGGCCCGGCTAAGGCTGAGGCAACGGAGACTACACCCGCGACCTAGTTGCATGGTTGTGGCGTGTTTGCTCACCTCTTCTCCGTAGCAGTCTCCCCGTCGGAGCACGGTGTTGAGTTTGGCGAACGAGCGACGGGCGCCGGCCTCCTTGATCACGCTGCTCCGAGGTCGTTCGAGAGGCATACAGATGTACCAACGAGCGAAATTTTGTGGCCCTGTTAGACACTGACAACGCTGCTCTTTTCGAGGATCGTTTTCCCGGTTTCTAACCCTAACCCTAACCAGCGCCCAAATTATATCGATTCGTTGAACATTTGAATCGATCGGTGGTTGGCTGATCGTGACCCCCGGTGGATGCTGCTCCATTGGTGTTTGAGGGCGAAGGGGTTGGCGTCCCTGGTCCAAAAGCATTCGTGGCCATCAGCACTGGATATTGTACGTATGTTGCTGGTGAACGACACGCCATGTTTAATAATCGAACAACCTAGTTCCGTTCGTCCGCCCCAAGCCTCGTGCGACTTGCCGGTCTCGGGCTTTGGACAAACGACGGCAAAGACTCTGGGAGATATGGCAAAGACTCAGGGAAGCCTGTTTGGGGCGTGAAAAGCTTGACCTTTACGTGTCCGCGTAGAACCGACCTTCTCACACGAAAGCAAAGCCTTCCAAAAGCATTTGGTGAAAATAAATTAAGCAGGTGGTGGAAATGTCGACGACAGCGAAGGCCGGTGCTGGAACAAATTGTTGAAAAAGCGTTTCAATGTGGCACCCAGATGACGTTGTGCACCCAATCGCTCATGTCGGGCACGGATCAAGTTGTACGCGGCAAGGGCAGTGTCATAGCAATAATGGTGTTGCCGACGTTGCACAGACTTGCCGCATAGCGTGAAAATAGTGTCCAAGCATCGATCTGAATCAGTGGTAGGACGACAACAGGTTTGGACCGAACGGAAAGTTCAGCTCATCTGTTTTCGCGCCGCCCCTCAGGAAGAAAGACTGCATACGCCGTACGTTCTGTGGGACGGACTCACGTGGACATTGCTTTTCCGTGACATATGATTGCAAAATCCGTGGTATCAATGTCGCGGTGCTGGACGATCGCATTCGCTTCAAACCTAACCTGCCGCGCCACCTCCAGCAGAGACCGCGCCTGGCGATAGAGTAAACGAAGAAAACAACATGTGGTGGGTCAGCCGATACTATTATACTGTTCCGGGAGAGCGAGTGCGGCGGGCACGGTCAGTCAGACACATGTAAAGTAAATCGCGTGTCATCCTCGACCGCGGTCTTCCGCCTTCCTACCGAACGGCTCTCCGGCCAACCCATTTCCAAACGATACCCGCGTGCATGAGCCTGAGGGGAAACCAAGCGGACGGTTCATCTGCGTAGTAGCGGTGACATCCTCTTCAGCAAACTCTCTGGTTTCCGGGAAACGCAGCGAAAAACAGATATCAGTTTTATAGAATAAAGTTGACGCTGAAGAGACAGAACCGGGTGTTCCTACGGTGGCGTCTTCTACCGACCTCGGCAGGCAAGAGGAGCAGAGAAAAACATAGAAGTTCAAAGGGATCGCCCTGAGCTTGGACGTCGATTGTTCATGGTGTTTTCGAGAGAAGGATACGGTTTGCATTCACTCTTCCAAATCCAGACAAGAATCGAAGTCTTCACAGACCGTCGTTTCTGTATTATAGCGGTACATTTCTGTAAAGCGTCATACATGTCTTCTCGGTATTCGCCATGAAGACTGCTTGGGGATGCTCTCGTGTCGAATGGCCGAGACCAAAAGGCGTTCAGTGCAGAACAACGCAAGTGCAACAGCAGAACGGCCAGGTGTAGAGGGCAATCAATTCGCAAACACACCTGGGCCACAGAAACACCGCTCAGGATTCCCACGGAGCAAATGAGGTCCAACACGTCTAGCGCTTCTTCGTGAATATTAGCGATGGTGTCTAGCCGCATCGTGTTCTTGACCCCTGCGGGGGCCACCTTCAGCCCGCTGTCCTTGGGAATCGAGGACTCGCTCACGTGCACCACGAACACCCGCTTTTTGAGGTCGTCGGCGAGGCCCTGTCGAAAAAAACAGAAGAAGGCACGCAAGACTTCCCCAATACTGTCTGCGCACGTAGTTCCGTCTTGCGGTCATCCGGCGGGGCGTACTGCGGCGGCGGAGCGCCACCGCAAGACCCTGAAAGGATGTGACACCATGTACTTCCATAAAACACGACACCCATCCGAAAAATACGCTATTGCCTGGTTGGAAGAAGGTTTTCTACCCCCAACAGCCTACAAGTGTGAGAGTCTTCACCTCCAGGGTTTGTATCGGCGTGTGGATCGGAGGGATCCCTGCCTCGTGATAGATCAGGTCGTGGTGCCACGGGAAGTCTAGGAGGGCATCACGCCTCCCTTCTGATAGGAAACCCTGTTCGCACATCTCGCGGATCCTGCCTGGATCGTTCATGTGGTCTGCAGAAAATACCATGCCCTTGCCCTTGAAAGTAACCTGACCAAAGAGAGGATAGCCGCGGAAAGGTGTGTGTGTGTGTGTGTGTGTTTTCGTCCAATTTATTATGGCGACAGTTCCCCCATTTTTCTTGGTGAGACTACAGTTTTCAGCGTGTGTAGAGTACTACACTTTTCAGTGTATTTTTTCGTACAACTACAACCATCCAGGGTGGTGTAAACACCAGGGCTTTTCTTCTTTTTATTAATTTTCATGCCCCACCTTCCTCCTGCGGTGCGTGCTGAATTTTATTTTTATCGTGAGAAGGGTCCAGCCGTCCCTTTCCCTCGTCGACGGTGCTAACGTTGAAGTTTGGTACTCACGAGAGCCTTTCAGCTATATTTCGCTTTCACCCGCAAATTTTGCAAATTTTAATTTTTCACCCCATGGGGATTCGAACTCACGACCTCTACGACTAGCGATTTACGAGGATACCACTAGACCACCGGGGCGACCGGCTGTATATGGGTGGGACATGTGCGGGACGTTAGGCCCCCGTGGTACGACTTTCAGATCATTGGGCGGAGTTGGGGCAAATAAGGGGTCTGTGCTTGGGCAATATCTTGAACGGCGGACAACACACCCGAAACACATTGGGTTAGGCCAACGTCGGGACTCGCTCGTCCGAGGTAGAAAAAACATTCGATAGGTGATCTCGTGCTTGGCGACACCATTGTTCTCCAGAGGTTTCCTGGTCAAAGAGCAGTTTGTTCAGTGCATCGGCCCAATTTCATCACGTAGCCATCACAAACAATCCGGTGCGGTTGAGGTAAACCATACGAATTCGATTTTGTGCCGGTCGACAGCAGGGTTCCGAACCAGCTCAGCAGAAGGATCTGCCTCGACAAGCATTGGGGCAACCGTACATCTTTACCGGGACAACTACCGCATCATACTCACCTCAAAGCCCACGCAGGGAATAGAGTGAAGGGTATAAAAGAAGTCGAAGCAGGCCCCGTTAAGCCTTAAAGTCTGCCCGATCTTCACGGGGATGAACTTGTGGCTATAGCGGATAAGGTCGCCGCTCATACCAGAGAGCGCGGTGTACTTGCGGATAAAGGATTCGTAAATGGTCCTGAGGGTACGCCAAGATAACATGCGCCGATAAAGCGTAACGGCAGGAGGGCGTTGCGGGGGAAGGAGTGTGGGCGAGAGGCGAGGGCAACCCGACTAGGTTATGCTGGTGAAACTGAATGTGTTGTGCGAACATTGATTTGGTTGCGTCGGATCAAGTCCGAGCTCGTGATGAGGCACGCAAGGGGACGGAGTGGGTATATAACTCTGATGTAGGGAAAGAGAGCGTGGTTCCAGGGGGGATTGGCTAGTGAGTGCTGGATTCCTGAACCGTGTTATGTACCACAAATATTGACGAAAAACAAGAAACCTTCAAGAAGAACCACCCACTCACCTGGTGGAAATGATGTTGACCTGGCCATCCAGTAGGACCTTCTGAAAGGTTCCCGCGTCGTGGTCTGCGTGACAGTGCGTCACTATGACTCCCGCGATAAGAGACGGCCTGCAAGACATGAACAGCACAGTGTAAAAAACCATGCCATACAGCATAGAGCTCAACAAATAGAGGCCAAAAAGCCGACACGCGCTTTCCCGCAAATACGCCTGGAAAACTGCAGCCACGAAGCAAAGCAACCAACTCACCGGATGTTGGACGCCTGCAGAATCATGCTGGCGTAGGGCGGCGGGTCTATCATATATCCTCTCCCGTTTATCCAGAGGACGTATCCACTTGTGCTCCTAATTTTCAAGATCATGAGACAACGTTCGCAAAGCGCGGGAGAACCTTTGGACTTGGGCTGTTCCGACATTGCGGCCCGGAGATGCCGCGCGAGTACCACTACCGGGAAATCTTGAATGTAGCGCTAAATGTCCCAAACCGGGTAAATACGATGGGAACGTCAGGTCTACACCACCTTACCCCACCCGCCCACAACCTGAACAGGTACTGCAGCCCTCTCTGCACCTTGAAAGCCCCATCAGGTCTACGAGAAGATGATGGCTGTCAGCCCCACACCACGGCCGTACTCACTCAGGCCGACATGTGATGGATTCAGACGGGACGAGTAGGAACGCAGGCTTCAACCGGACTCTTGGCCCAGAGGGCATTGTTGCGCTCGTCTACATTGGGAAGTTCAGGCTACATAGAGCACCTTGGTTCAAGCCGTAGGAGAGTGAACTCAGCCTCGGGTGGGTGAATAAAGGCTTGGGACACCTCGCTTCCGACAACAACGTCGAGTGCAGGGCCGTAGTCTGCTTTGAGGCTTGCAACAACTGAAACACGTAGTGTGCTAAAATAAAAACCAACAATCGCCCCGCACAGAAGGGTCAATACAGGCCCACAACAGCACCAAAGGTCGGGCGGTTCTGCAGGGAGGGGTGGACTCGGGCGTTGAAAGCGCGGACTCCGATCTGTATCACGCGCTTTGAGGTCAAATGAGAAAACACCATCAGGCCTTTAGAATGTGAATTCAGGCTGCAGGTTCAGGCCCTAGGAGGGTAAGCTTGGGACTAAAACAGTTTACACGTCACCAATCAACAGCGTAACTTCAGTTTTGAATTCAGGGCCTGATTTCAAATTCAGGACTTGATTTCAGGTCTGAATTCGCGCCTGAAAGACTGAATTCAGGCTGGCTAGCGTTAGTGCTGTTCTTACTCGGATCTGAAAGTGATCGTGAGTATTGGTTCTAGTTGGGGAACTCAAGCAATGCAGCACCATCACTCGGGCCTATCGAGGAGGAACTCGGACCGACAACACCTGATTTCGGGCGAAATGAACGGTGGATCGAGGTTCTCTCCACAAGCTGAATTTTCACTCGCCCGTTCGGATCAAACCCATGGCTGTTCCCGAGCACCGTGGTCCCGAACGTCGGGGCGATGAACTCATCTTCCGTCTGCTCGGGCTGAGACGGCAACTTCGTCGGTAGCGGGCACGTCATCGAAACCTCTCCTGTTCGTACAGGAAGGAATCCGTTCAGAGACGGAATCCCCGTCCGCACCCAACCGTTTAACCCCGGTGCCCATATCCTCCGAGGTGTCCGTTTCGCGTTCCTTGACTCTCGTCCAGCCTTGGACACGTTGTTTCCTGCCGCCGGCGGCGGCTCCAACTGTGTGTTAGCTTCGACTTCGGCCGATTTTACTCTCGAGATCCTGCCATCCCTGTCAATACTACCATCGTCGGCGCTTCGGCTTTTGTTTTCGCCAATGTGCGCGTGCACGAGCCACCGGCCAAACCAGTTAGCGACGGAACCCAAGGGGCGTCCCACTTCTGACCGCTGATTGCCAAAGCTTGGTTTGAACGATGGTCGTGTTGGGGTAAAGTGGCGCCTGTCGGGGGCCTCGTCGGAGCTGGTGGAGTCTTGGTTTTTTCCCTTGGAGCTTGAATCACCCACTTGCCGAATGGGCGCGTGCTTTGGTTGCGATTCCGCTCCCTGGCCCCTTTCAATGCCCCGCCCCTCTCCTTCTCGCCCGTTTCTTGTTCCCCCTCTTTCGTCTTCCCCCTGCCTGTTTTCTTCCCTGATGATCGGTGACTCCTTAGAGCCTCTAGACGAAAAATTTCCCTTCTTCGAGCACTCGTCCGTGTTCTCGTCTTCGCTGTCCCCCTCGGTCAGGTGTACCGACATGTGCTTCGCAATCGATTCATGCCTCAGAGAGGTGGGGCGGAGGGTGTCGTTCGTGTCTCCCGCTGTTCTCACGTCGATGGCGTTAGGCATCGGATTTTCCTCCTCCCAAACATCCTCCTCGCTGACCATGCTTTCGGAATCGTCTGCACTAAGCCGTGCTGCGTTCTCGTGCGAGGGGTCGCTGCCTCCTTTCTGGTGCTCGGTGAAGATGTACTGCCCCCCGTCGGCATTTGAGACGGCGATCGAAATGCACCAGTCGGCTCCAGGGGTGCCGTCCACACCGTCGAGAATCACGATGCCGTCACTGTTCTGGTGGATAAAGGTGATGAGGAGGTCGATAGACAGTTCCCTTTCCGTGTGTTTGCCATCCACATGGATGGGCGGCGTGTGCCGTGAGCACGAGCGGTGGATATCGGTGAGCGCATGGACAACAAGCAGGGTGGGGATAAAGAGGTCTGGTTAAACGCGTTTCTGAAGCTGATAGGTAGCTTTGCAGCGAATGGCGCCAACGTGGAGTTGGCATTTTGACGTAGGCGGTGCCGCACGGCGCAACCCAAACACTCACGCTCGGTGAAGTGTGCGCTACATACACGGTGGATCATCATGATCAAGGTTCATTGCTCACCATGTCGCCCCCCCCACTCAACACTTGCAGCTGTATGGGTCTCCATGACAGTACTTCCATCTATCGGTCTCGTCCCACCATTTTCTAACTCACTTTCCGTTGAAGGCCCGAAAGTATGAGAGCTCCTTCCCAATGTCCGGCCTGTTCTCCACAGGCACCGACTCGTGGAAGTCGACCGAGGCGTCGACGTTTTTAGGGCCGAGAAGAGTCTCCTGCATCAGAGCGCGAATTCTGATCTCGGTGTCCACGGAGTCAACGATCAGCTTCACCGTGTTGCCCTACTATTGCGTAGCGGGAGAGAAAGGGGAGTTGCCTCGCTTTGTTTGTTTGCGCGGTTTTCAGGCATTGCAGCTGACCTTGAAATTTGCTGGTGCTACGTATAACCGGGCAGGACCACTTTCGTCCGGCATAGCCAACACTAGCTGGGACAGCAAGGAGGCGTTTGGCGAGTCGTGGATATAAGTTGTGGACTGAGTGAGTGCTGTAAACATCGCGCGAAGCCCATCACACAACCAATGGGCCCTCCGTCTGTTGAGGCCATTGGATGGCCCATCTGTTGAGGCCATTGGATGCCTTGACTGCGTTCTGAACAGCCAGCATTAAGACCCAGGTGCCTTGGTCCCCTTGTCGTCTGCGGCGTATCATGGACGCAGAAGGTGTTCATCAAGCTCTGGTTGAGCAAACGTAGTAGGTTGACGGAATCAACGAAACCTGCAGCGTACACACTCAGTTCTACCGAAGGCCACAGCGACGTGCATACAAAAGGGAAACTACTCAGTGGTTTCATGTGTCCAAACAATCAGTCCTCTGCATTGGCCCCGTGTCACGGTTGCGCTAGGACAGCAATGCTACAGATGTTCAACAGACGAACATAGGGTCTTCACCTTTAAGAAGAAGTTGTAGTACGCCGGGAACTCGAACTCGGCGACGTTTACACCTAAGCTGTTGCCCAACGTCCTGCAAAACTTCTCCGGGGGCACCACGAAGTACTGCGGGACGGGCAGGCCAAGAGCCATAGAGTCCTTGATGGTCTCGGGGGGAATACCTACCTGTTTGTGGACAATGCGTTGGAGACTGAACGCGATCACGAGGTGCGCTAGTAGCCTTTTGAAATGTGTATGTTTGAGCGTCCATTGTGAAGGCAAAGCTGCTGAAGGGAATACATGCTGTAGAATGGCTATAAGGCACACTTGTATCGACTGTTTCCAAGCAGCAACATTCACCGCGGGTACTGTACTTGCACCGGTGGCCAAGGGAGGTCGTAACTGGTGCCCAACGTTCCCGGGGTCAGGTTGGGGCGTTGGGGATCGACCTTGGACAGTGTGTAGTCTACGCGGCCAGTCTACCCTATTGATTGAACCAACGTCGCAATCCGTGATGCAGGGCTAGCTGCCAAGGAAGGTTGTGGGGAGGTTGGGCACGAGATATAAAACCTGCCCAGGCCACCCGCGTGCCATCTCAGCACGCTACCGAATGTGGGAAAAGCCCATCATGGGCGGTTGTCTGATTACGACTACACGTACTGTAGCATCCGGAGATACATCGTGAAGACGCCCTAGCGCAGAGTACTGATCAGAGGGCAATAGTGTTATTTTTACTTTCTGGTTGGATGGCTTGGCCACCACTGGTTAGATACTTCTGGACGAGAGGTGATAACGAGGGTGGGATGGTACCCGCTCGCTGGCACTTGTCTCACTTTCTGTGGTGGAACACAACGATGTACCCACGTTTGAAGGGTCTCGTGAAGGCGTCAAAGGTTCAGCATGTGGCACGCTACGTTGGTCTCCAAGTCACCTCTGGTGCACAGCAATTCATGTCCAGTACAGGGCGTGCAAGCGTTCAACACCCTATCGCCCTCGTGGCCTACAGAGATTCTGTAGCCGTTGCGTCTACAGTCTCGTTTCCTCACTTCTCACCTCTCCCTCCCTCACTCAACCCCCCCCCCCCCCCGTTGCTTTCTTTCTGTGGTGATTACAGCTTGGGACTGACAGTCCAGCCTTCACACCCCCGTAGACTGAAAGATGGAGATAAAGAGGTCTGTTGCTGTCCTGACTTCATCGTCATGAAAAACGAAAAACCCAGTGGGCTCACTCAAAAATCTCACCTGGATGGGACCGATAACCGTTGACAAGTATGTCCCGCCACGCGGCAGGCACTGCTTCGAAATCCTTTGGAGACGGAGTCTACTTGGTTTTCTGGGTGCCGCTTCTTCGTTTCTCTTTGTACTCCATCGAGCTCGGACCCCCGTCGCGATGTTGGTGAGGATTGGGTCTGACTGCCCATCGATTGTTGTCACTGAGTTGTTGACAGCAATTGCTTGGGGCCTCTGCTCTGCCTGAGAAGCAGAAAGAGCGGAAGGTACTGCCGGTGCGACGTTGCCCGTGTCAAGCGAGCTACTCTCCGCGGTACGCATGTTGCTGCCCATGTGGCGAAAATAGTTTTTCAAACGTGCCGACGGGCAGATGACACCTCCAAGTCTTCGCCCGAATCGAAAAAAAGCGGGAATATATCCCTTCCGGACAAACGTGCACAGCCAGGGTGCACTTCTGACAAGTGCACTTGCCACAGGTACGAAAGCACGACCGTTGGTTGAAGGCACATGCGACAGAAAATGTCGTGCGCAACAACACGCAGGTAGCCCACTTTGTAATCCACGATTCGAACGAAGTCGAACTCGATTTTATTCGTACAATAATCTATTCTCGAGGCCGTTACAAATAACTTGCACTGCTTGGCGCCTCGTTTCTATATAAAACCTTTGGGGTCCCTCACTTTCCGAAATACGGTTCTGATCTGCGGTGCCCCAGTGCTGATGCAAGATGCTGAACCTGAACACAGAACAACAGACAACAACAAACTGCAAACCGCAACATATTGCTGGAAGGGCGTGTCACGCATCGCGTGTGGATACTTGTGTCGCTTCCTGTGCTCTGGTCTCCTATCCTTCTGTTGTGCACGAGAATCTCTTGTATCCGAGGATGACATTTCGGTGAGAACAGCAACGGTGTGAGGAAATTGGATGTAGCTTTGAATTTGAAAACAGTCGGGGTGCGATAGTAGACCGCGGTGACTACCGTCATTTCACCAATTCGTGCGTGCTTCAGAGAGATAAGAGACAAAAGAGGCGGGGTGAGAGGGCTGGTATCGAGGTTGCATGGGTGCCGCTGCACTATTTTGCGTGTAGTTGAGCTTTTCGGGCCAACAAAATCTCCACACACCACATACGCAATATGTTAGATACAACAACAGTCAGAACTTCCTCCGCGCACCCCTGCCCTTGTAATTCCATTACACTATGTACCTTGATGGTATACACACAAGCAGTGAAAGTTAGCACTTGACTGCTGTCATGTACAGCAGTAGATGCACCGAGAACACAAACCTCGTTCATGCAACGATTGGTATGGTGAATAATGTATCTTCCCGAGATCGATCGACTACAGTACTGTATCTGGAAAAATTGGTACAACCGCACGTCGCGAGCATTTGTCATGCTGTCATTCCTGCGCCAGACACACGGCGAGTGCGGGTCGAGGGGCCTACACGCTAGTCCGTTACCAAATCACGACATATCTCTGCTGCAGTACCACCATCCGGTGGGAGAAGGAGCTTGACACGTGCGCAAGACACATAGCCGCCTTGTTAGCTTCTGCTGTTCGGAACCTACATGTAAGAAACAGTAGTCGCCACGCACGCCAACCACGCCGTAGGCAAATGGGCCGTTCGTGAGTTACCCCTTGTAATCACCGTGGCCGCCTGTCGAGAGTAGGCGTCTGCTGCTTGCCTGCCGACACTCCCCCTCCGCGGTACACTTGCTGTGACCATTCGACGTTTTTTACGGGCTGCCTTCTTTGGAAACATTACCACAAAGATTTCCGTGTTCCGCGTCACGTCCTCCGGTTTCAGGACGTGTGCCTGACACAGCAGTTGTTGGGAGGACTCCAAATGACGAAAGCCCCCGCCGCGCCCGGCGACAGGAGTGGCGTCGGTAGCAGCGCCAGTGTCGTGGGCCCTCCCCAGTCCCTTTCATTGGCTGATGAGGTGTACAACCTGTCGTTGAAGCTGGCAGAGCTGAGGTGGCAGTCGGCGGGAAATGTCGACGCCTTGCGATGTGTGGCGCAGGTGTGTTGGTGGTTGTTGCTTGTGAGGTTGGCTTGAAGGCGTATGGTGCATCAGATTTCAATAGGGGATTCGCCTCTCTGTGCATAGCAGATGGTGCAGGCAAAGGGGGATCGGTTGCTCTGCCGTGGACACGGCCCCTTCCTTCTGTGGCCCAGGTGAGCGTTTGGTTGCATGGCTTGAGACTACAGAATCAGACCATTTTTTCAGGCTACATTGTTGTTGTTGTTGTTGTTGTTGTTGTTGTTGTTGTTGTTTTTCTTCACATTAAACTCGTGTCAGTTGCTAATCCCAAAATCTGGCAAAGACTCGGCCCGTGGTCACAAAAATGCTAAAGCCATCGGAAGATCTAAAGAACACGCACACTATTAGCAAGAAAAGGGTACACAAGCCCGAGGAGGTACACCTACAATCCCTGCAGCACGTTTGCGTGCTCACAACTGAACTACACGCCCACACACTACAATTTGACTACAGCAGGCGGCATCACCCCCCCCCTTGTCCCGCACTTCACCAAAATGAATGTTTGTCGACTACAGCGTACTGCTGTCTGAAGTGCTGTCTGTACAAAAATAACACCATGGTGTATGGTGCACAACAAGCTCGGGGCATGCAGCTGCTGTCTGAAGTGCTGTCAGAATGGGCCCGTGGACATACAATGAAGAAGAACAACCAACCAAAGCCATCATTGCAATTGACAATCGCCCGAATCTATCCAGATCATCTGTGTTAGACACAGCAGTGTAAACATCGACACTGACTAGGAATCGTTCCACATTGAAGGGGTCTTCCACGATGCAGGTACACAATTAAGGCACCCGGGTTATCCGCGCCATCTCTGCCGCGTCTCTCTACAAAACCAGTGACGTCATTACACACACCTAACACCTATATTCAGGAAAAAAAAAACGGAAAATAATTGACAACACAAGAAGAGATGTTTGTCCGTGCGACACGGTTCGATGCCGTCCGCATGCTCCGGTTCCGCTCTGCTCCGGTGCCGCTGCTCCGGTGCCGCTTCTCCGGTGTCGCTGTGGCCAATCCTAGCACGACCAAACTCGACCCGCTCCGCTTCGTACACGCTCTCGTTGCTGTCCTTCCCAGTCGGTTCCTCGCTTTCTCCCTCGTTGCACTTAGGGTTCTTGGTCTGAAAATTCTCGCGCCGAAGGGTCAACCAGCCCAGTCAGCTCGTCACCACCTGTCCCCTCCTCATTTCATGGCAAAACCAGGTTACTGAGACAGTACAGCTCCCTCTAGCAAGCATAGGGCCGTGTACATAGTGCCCGTCCACCTTTCTGATGGCGTCTGCCTCCGCGCACAAAGATGAGATGGGCATTGCTGCCTGCACCGACGGCCTCGAGGCCCGCGCATCTGCACCTTTGTACCTGACGCACCAGTGCCGACCCAACTCCACCACTGCGCACGCCTCGCGGCGGGTGCGCCGTAGCAAGAAGGTATCGGTCCCTTGAGGGTGAGTCTAGCCCTGCTCGCTAGAAAGACCCCCCCCCTCGCTTTGGGTCATGCCTAAGCAAAACCTTGCCGAGGCAGCGAGGGGAAGAAGGAACATGGAAACCCTCGATATTTGTACCTTGATAACACGGATTTGGGCGACGAACGTGCATTGTGCTGCGAGGCGCAGTGTGTCTTGCCGAGGCGTAACGTTTCCTCAAGGACCAGCGGGAGTAATGTGTTACTTGACCAGAACGCGTTGGGGTGATGTCGGGACAGCGGTAAATTTATTGAGGCATAGCGTCGACGCCCTGCGTACCCTCCCATGGCTCAGGCTGAAACTTGTGGGCTTTATTTTTGTTGGTCAAGTGTTTCGAACTTTTTTGTTCGTTAACGTCGCGTCAAGTCATATTCATTGTTTTTCAGCAGCTCTACAACCCCAAGGAGAGTACAAGTGGTACGGAATGACAACGTAATGCCCCCATTGCCCTCCCCGCCCGCTGATTCGCATATCCCGGTATGGCTACAAATAGGGTGTTCCCGAGCTTCAGCAGGCGTTCAGGCCGCTGCATGCTGCGGTGGAAGCGGGCTTAGCCGAATGCCACCAGGCTAATCTAGCGGTGAGCTAGACTTGTTCCGCAAGATGGAGTGTATTGTGTCCGCAAGTAGCTAGTGAGAGCCGAGACCGTTGTGGACGGAAGAAACAGCGCCGACTATGCAGTGGTATATGCACTGGTCTCTCGAAAAACATGGTATCACTGGCCGAATAGGCACGTTTGACGGGCGGTTGGCACGGTCAAATTATTGCAAGCGTAGCGAACACGAACGTTGGTGTTGTTGTTAGTGGTCTAGATCCGAGCGCCGAACCCGCATTCTTGATATTTTTAAGGCCGATCCCTTCGGTTTCTCCCATATCTGGGGCATCTGCGGGTCAGAGGCTTTTTGGCGTTTCATGCCCCGTCGAGACTGATGTCCTTTCATGAGTCCGCCGGTGTTGGCACTATTGATAGCAGCTTCAAGATGCCAGATTACCATCAACCCCGCAACCACTTTTGCCGCCGCCATCGATGAAGAAGATGCGGACTTTTTGCGGCTCCTGTGTTTGGTCGAGCTAGTAGCTCGCCGCCCATTCATGCGTTGCTCTATTCTTCCTCACAAGGAGGCGCCGCTGCACGGCATCAATACGGCAAGGTTTAGCCCCGACTCGGAGAGCGAAGAGACACCATTCAATGAGTCCGCTGAAGCTTCGCCGTGCTTTAGAATAGGGGTAGTAGTGCCGCGAGAGCACGGCCATGACTTGCCGGTGTGTTCGGTGTGTGCCGTGACTCAGGCGGTTTTCGGCCGACGAGCAGCGACTCCGCGCGGTTTGCTTGGTACCCTACCGCTCGGCGAGAACGGGCGCGGTGCTGTCGGCGCCGGCGGGAGGGAACGGGGCGGGGTTGGGGTTGGGGGCCGGACCGCAGCGGCGGCGCGGCACCTAGCCGCGGCGCTGTCGGCGCTCGACGGAGACGTGCGCGCGGCGGCGCTGCTGGCAAAGCAGGGCGAGAGCTTGAGGTACCTCAGCGTCATCGTCGTTGTTGTGTTTGTTGTCAGATGCCCTCAGCGACTTTTTGCGGTCAATCCTTCCTTGCTTTCCACCTGACCAGTCGTTCCCGATGTCAGCCAGTTCGTCCCCCTCCCCGCCCACGTTTGTCAGGAACTGCCGTATCTCCAAAATAGCGACATGCAACAAGGCACCAAAACCCAACCAACCAAGCAAATATTGGTCAAGCGCTTGTGTGTGTGTGTGTGTGTGTTGTGTTGGCCTTCTCCCCGTATCCCAGGGCCATTGCCAAGTGGGCGGCGTGGAAACCAGCGACGGCGAGCGCACCCGCTGCGCAGCCTCCCCTGGCGTCTGCCCTGACCCTCTCGCGTCCGGAGCGTGCCGCACCGCCCGGCTCTGCCGCCGCTGGCGGAGGCGGTAGCGGCGACCGTAGCTCGGCTGGGACCAGCAGCAGCGAGGAGACCGGCGAAGGGTATGACGGTGACCCCCGCGAGGACTGGGCCATGAGAGTGTTCCGCGCACGCGGTGGCGAAAGCAGTTCCAATCCCCGCACCGCCTCCGCCACCTCCGCCGCCGCCGCTGGTGCCGGCGCTCGGCCATCCTCCAGCCTGGTCGTGGTCAAGGCCCTGAGGACAAATTTGCCGAAGGTCCCCTGGCCGCCAGCACCGACGGCCTCGAACAACGGCGCCACCCCTACCGCAAGCGATCGCGGAGGGCCGTCGGCGGTAGTATCGGCGGGAAAGGGCAGCGCTTGGCGCGGCCCGCTGTCTTGGCTGACCGGGGGTCGCCGAGGCGCTGCCGCGGCGCCCGGCGAGTCGGCGCGTCGCGCGGTCGCCCGGCCTCCGGCACCGTCGCTCCCGGGGCCCCCAAGAGTCGTCGTGCGGGTTGTCTACTCTGCCCTCGCGCAGGAAATGCTGCGGCTTGTAATGGAGTCGGAGCGGCGAGGGGTCGTCGCGCCGGCAGCTGCTACTGTTGTCGATGCCGATGGCGGCCGAGACACCAGGGCGGCGCAAAGGTAGACCCTTGGTCGCGTTCTTGCCTCGAAAAAATGTCGTCCTGGGTCTGTTTTTGTCCGGTGTACGTCGCGGTTGTCGCGGAGGGACCACCTTTTTTTTCCCGATACCCCCCCCCGTGGCCGGCTTCTCGCGATGATGATGCAACAGAGGCTATCCGTGAGCTATCATCCTCCCGTGTGTGCTGCTTTTGCCTACCGCTACCGAACGCCAGGGGTCAGGACGGTCTAGGCCTCGACGGGGCTAGGGGCGGTAGCAGCGCCTCGGTGGAGCTACTTCGGAGTGAGGTTCGGGTTCGACACGTTGGCTTGGTGGGCGCCGCATGTTCTGGGGCCGGGGACGGGGAGAGGGAACCCCGTGCTGCTGGCGTTGAGGAGGTTGAGCCGGGGCCGGAGTCGTACCCCGTCATGCAGCTGCAGGTGACGGGGCGACGTTTCTGTTGGGCATCGGTGGTCGTGCCCAGTTGTTGAGACGCAGAACCGTTGTACAGATTTTGTTTGTGGTTGTCCGGTTGGTTGAGAGAGGCTGGTCGAGTTCCACTTTCGGGCCTTTATTGTGTTGGTAGCTCGTCGTTGTTGAACACATACACTCTTGCTAGCTAGTTAGGGCGCACGTTTGGCGCTCCCTACCCACTGTGTCAAAGTTGGCTTGCTTTTCTCTTTTGCCCTGGTTGCGGGTTTTGTAACTCATAGGGCTAGTTTGCGGGGTCTCGAGGTTGTTGTTGGCGTTGGAGTCAACCTTGAGTCGACGTGCAAAAGGACTGGGGAAATCACACGACCAAACGAACGGCTCGTGACAAACTTTCTGTAGTGTATTGCGACCCATAGCACAACTTCCGGGAGGTTTGTGAGGTTATGAGGAAACGTGCAGAACAAGACCATCCCCACGTCCACTACCCACCATCCGGTTGTCCCCCACGCTGCTTGCTCTCTACCGGAAGTCTCATGCCAATGTGTTTTTTTATTTCGCCTCTGTTGCTATTGGTCCTCGCCCTCCGAACGTGTTGGAGCAGGTTGTGCTTCAGCTCCGGACCAAAACGCCTATGGTGGTTTCCCGGCTCCTACACACCGGGGGGGGGGTGTATCTCCCACAACCACCATCGCCACGGCCACGGCCACACGTAAGCCCACCCTCGTTCACTCGGTTGCCTCAAAAAGCGGCGAGGTTCCTCCACCCGATCCGCTTCTTGGTTGTCAGCATCGGTGTCCACCCATTGCTGCAGGGGGGGGGGCGAGCGGCTTGTGTTGGCTCGCTTGCTTGTACAGCAGTTGGTCCCTTTTGCGGTCTACTTTTTCAGCAGTGGCATGCATCTCTTCGGAAACGGAGATTTTTTCTGTCTCCCTTCTCGCGCGCGGGATGCTTCTTGCTTTCTGCTCGAAGGGGCAGAAACGTTTTTCGCTCTCGTGCCTCGTACCCTCAGAAGTCTAGTACAGTACTTCGTACTTGGAAGGACAGAATGGCCTCGTGTACTTGCTGAGCAACCAACCACTTGCTTGCGCACGCTCCTTCCCCCGTTCGGAACACAATACATGTTGGTGGTGGTATTATCCCCTCACAGAACATCCACGAAGATGACGGGGAACGGCACCGCGTCAGGCGAGACTGTCGCGGTGGCAAGAGTCCCACCGGCGGTGGCCGAAGCAGCGGGGTCGGAGAGGAAGTGGGCGGGGGCGCTCGTGGAGACTCTACCACCGGCGGGTGTGGTACTGCGGGCATTGGTGTCCGTGGTACCGCTAGAGGGGATCGAGCCAACGACGTTGTTCCTTTGGAATGGGGAGATGCGCCGGTGGAGCTCTGTCCGCCGGAAGCTTCCGCAGAGAGGGAGTGTGAGGTGAGCCGTATGGAGCGGGAAGGCTAGGGTTGAGACGTGTTTTTTTCTGGGGGGCGGGGGGGCACAGCTTTTCGAAATTTTGATCCTGCGTCAATGTTCGGTGCTTGTGTCCCGTTGAAGAACAAATGTCCGCGATCACTTCGTACAGTAGTCTCGTAGCTTCGGCCCCTAATTAACGACCCACTGCGAGTGTAGGGAACGGAACGCGATGTAGCACCGCATCTTCCGCTTTCCCAGTGCCACGCCCAGTAGGGGAGAAATCGTAGACCACGGTGGTGGCTCTGGCACGCAGCTTCCGCCTGCGCTCCATGACAAACACACACCGACGCTATATAGAACGTTTCCGCTGCCTCGGCCAGTAAGTGGGAACTGGTGACCATCGACGCATTTTTCTCGCCCCCCCCGACCTTCCCCCGCTCTCTCGACGGTGTCAGCCACAGCTCAAAGTTGGCACAGCCCACCTCCTGGGGATCAACATTGCTCTCCCTCCGGCTCCAGCGCCTCGGCTTGCCCCCCACCATCACCCACGGCCACGGCGGCGGCGCGATGCCGCTCCCGAAAAGGCGTCGGACACACCGCCTCCGCCTCGCAATAGTAGCCCACACGGAACCGCAGACGCAACATCCACATCCCCAATGCCGGTATCACCAAGCGGGTCAGGGTCTGACTACGGCGAGGGTGGCGAAGCGGGGGCGGGAAGCCGCGTGCGGCGGGGCGTCGACTCTCTGCGGCGGCGGACCGGCTCGGCGGAGGAGGAGGAAGGGCGCCGATCGTCTAGCGGCAAGAAGCGGCCGAGGCCCGAGCCCGGCGAAGAAGCGGTGGTGGCTGTTCCAGCGGACCGACGAGGCGGCGGTGGCCGGGGCGACGAGGTAGTGGTGGACCCTCGACGGGTTGGAGACGGAGGGAGGCGCGGGGCGGCGGCGGCGGCGACCCCCGCCGTTGCCGCCACCGGCGAACGCCACCCGTGCCCTCCCGGCGGTGGTAGTGATGAGCCAGACGACGAGGAGAGAAACGAGGAGGCAGAAAGAGCCAACAAGAGGAGGAGGAAGGCCGGGTGGGCCTGGGGGCTTCTCCGCCTTTGGAATAGATCAGGACAGCGCCACGACGACGATGACCACCACCGCGTTGGCGCCGCTTGCCCCGGTGCTGATGGGACCGCGACCGCCGAGCCTCCCCGAGACCGACGGCAGGAAACCCGGCAGTCATCCGCGAAAGCTAGCAGCGCAAGAACAGCCGAGAGACGCAGCGACGAGCAGCGGGACCAGGAGTGCCACGAGGTCGAGCACGACTACGGTGATGGGCGACTGGGGCGCGCCCGCGCGGACCGGGGGCGGGCCAGAGAGATCCCGCGCGATCGGGGCAGGGACAGGGCTCCTGCTGCTGCGCCGCCGAGGAGGTCACCGTTGGTCATTACCGTCGTCCTCACCCCACCGCCACCACCGCCGCCGCCGATGTCGCCTTCGTAGAGCTTGCCGTTCGTCGGCAGCACCTGCCCACGCGGCCGGTTTTTTATGTAGTGGTGTTGTCATGCATTCTGGGTTTTTATGACTCGGGCCTTCGCTTCGGCCGCGCCGACTTTTGACGTAGCTGTCGAGCGTTGCCTGCTCGCCGGAAGTGCCGACTACTGCTGTATCGATGCGGGGAGTCTCGTCGGAGAACCGCCGCCGCGGGCGGAAAGAACGAGATATGTGAATCGCGGGGCCTGCGGAGCTGAGAAGCTCACAACGTCTGGAAGAACGGCGTTCTTGGAGAATGGCTCTGAGCGAAATAGCTCTGAGCGAAATAGCTCTCTCTCTCTCTTTCTCTCTCTGCGCGTGCAGATAGCTCTCAGCCTGTTCAGGGGGCCTACGGCCAGCGTTGGTAGGCACGATGGGGCAGGTTTTCTTCCAAGAACGCCGGGCAAGGGTGGGGGATAGGAGAGTACACGATGTGGGCGGAGAACCCGTCGGTACATGGCTCGCAGCACAGAGGGGGGTGACTGAGGCGGCGGAATATCTGTGAATACCGTCTGCAAGTGATGCTCAAGTCAAGGTCATGGCTGTAGCATCTACATCAGGAGTGTTGGTATATGAAGGTGTCATGTGGTCAGGAGGGGGGGGGGCAAGGAGGGTTGATTCGTGGTGCCACGAGAACCATTTCGCCGAGAACGCGTTGACGTTGACAACAAAGTTGATCACCCAAAGTTGGCGATTTGAATGAAACGCCTTTGTATGTCCGTGTTGTTCTTCTGTCGGGCAACCACGTATGTTGGTCGTTGGTCCTGTCTCTTGCTCCCATACCGATGTTACGCCCAAAAGAGAACCGGTCTCGACGTTTGCCTTTCGGATTTTTGCCGGTGCCAAGATTTTTCACTTCGACGCCGAGAAGAAAACACCTTCGCGATGGTTCCGGCGTGGTAATGTGTGGGTGTTTGGGTTATATCTGTGGTCTTGTGGGTGCTGTGCTCCCCATGGTACAGTGGCAATCACACCGATACTCCGCTGTGGGTCCGCGACGGAAAAGTGGAAGCCCCATTCGCGTACCTACGAAGAAAGCAGTTTGGGTTGCCCGTCGTGCTGTCTGTGCGCCCTCTCTCGTCTCCTGTCAAAGTGGCATCGAGGCCTCCTTGCCGCCTCATCCCTCGAGCATCGAATAGATCACGCCTGATCGCATGGAAATCGACACGACCTCTCCATCAAAACATTTATTTGTATGTTTCGCTCATTCATCCTTGGTTCTTTCGCCGGTGTACGTTTAGCAATATGCATACACGTCCGTAGTTTCAAGTGTCACAAGCGGCCAAGGGATTCCCTTCCACGCCCACCCCCCCGGTCGGCCTTGTTCAATGGAAAAGGCGACGGCCGGCCGGAGGCCGCCTCCTGGAAGCCTACCTACGTAGGAGGGCAGATGTTACAGCGCAACTGGATGATAAATTATACACAAACAATTAGGCCAAACGGCCTGGTTTTCGGATCTGCGCGGTCGTTTCGCCGCACCCTGGCCCCCCACTGACGCGAAAGACGACGAACTTTGAGTTGTGTGCCTAGCTCTCTATTCATGCCCAGGAACCGGACGGTGAAATGACCCAGGCATCACGATGCATTGCCGACGCCAAATTTTGAACGGAAGCTACTTCTTGCCGCGGGAACTTCGTGGAAACCCATTATTGGCGCCCGGCACCTCACACCGACACCAGACACCTCGGTCTTGCACTCTGTGCTCCTCTTCTGTCTTCCGGAAGGAGAAGCAGAGAGAGAGGGGTAGAAGAGAAGATGTTTCGAGTGCTTGTTGCGAGCGTGGCCCTCCCTTCCCTCTCGGAATGTGCGTTTCCTGGATCGTGGCCGAGCGCTGAAGCAGGTACTCAAAATGTCTCGAGTCTGCCACACAGCAGTCCACACTAGGGATGCGTTACTTCGAGTTGTATATACGTACGTAAGTTCAACTAGCTCTCGCAGATCCTTGACGCTGCATTAGATTGGCCCGCCGCCCTTCAAGAACCGAGCAGTAGCACAGGGCATGTTGCTTGACGTGTGAATTTGGACGTAGATGAGTTAGCGGATTCGTCGAGAACGAAACATGAAGTCGTTCAAAGCGTCCAAACGTATATTACACCGCAGTCATGTGTTGCACTCGTGAGTGAGTCTATAAGGAAATATCCCAGAGGTTGTGAAGCATGCACCCGCAGTGCCAATGGCAAGGCCTTTGCAGTACCTGTGTCTGATTGCGGACTTGAGGCTTTGTCGCCCCTCTGGTAACAAACTCTTTCTATCTGCCGCCAAGCGCACTTCGTCCAAAGTCCAAGTTGCTGTTTTGACGAAACATGCACCCGAGTGCACACACGGCAACAGCTTCATAGCTGTTTGCCCGTGTACTTACCGGGAGGACAATTTCCCTGTAACGCCCTGGGTTTGTCGCATACAGCGTGCGCGGTTACATCCCGACGGAGGGAAGTGAGCTCTGCTGTCGACAGCAGGGCGCGGGCGGTTGACCGTTCCTCGAGATCGAGTTTTGTAGAATTTTCGGGAGCGATGCTGGACCCGATGAGCAAAGTTGTGAGGCCCACGACGTGGGAGGGAACCGACTGAGTTCTGTCAGCTTCACTCTTGATATCGTCACCAGAGGATGAAAAAAAACGCTGGAAATACACCTCTCATCGTGCTTCCCCAGGCCACGTCGTCCCCCATCTCCAATAACCTGATTTCGCCCCCCCGCGGACACCCGTCTCTCGAAATATCGCGCTCGTCGTTACAGCACCATCTGTTCCTCCTCAGCGCTCCTCTGCACCACTAGCTTTCCTGGCGCCGCCGGCCGCCCGAAATCACGTCGCCGCCGACAAGACCGTCCTCATCGGCAACGGCCGTAGCCGCCCTCTCCACCGCCAATGGCAACCCCAATACCAACGATCGACCATTTCCAGGCCCGTATACTCATCGGCCAGACCTGCCTGGGAGACCACGGGTTCGGAAGGTGTGCGGCAGCAGCAGCAGCAGCAGCAGCAGCAGCAGCAGCAGAAGAAGAAGTGGTGGGACATGCGGGAGCAGCGGCGTGCCAGGAGGAGACGGCCCTGGACCGCTATCAGTAGCGGCGGGGCGGAAGCCGTCGATAACGTCTCGCGCGCTGGCGGTGGCGGAGACAAAGAGATGACGCTTGACGGCGCCACAGCAGTTACAGCGGCGGCAGGACCGCGAACGGAAGCTCGTTCTCCGTCGCCACGATTAGACGGGAGCAAGCCGGATGGGAAGGTGGAAGGGCGGGGCGAGGTGGCTGTGATAGACGGCAGAGGTGACTCTATTCGAGGGGGGACGTCTACCCCAGCTGGGAGAGAGGACCCCGTTCCTAAGGTCGACCGGGCCGACGTCCCGCTAGACGCAGCAGCAACAGCGGGGGCGGCGGGAACGATAGCAGATAGAACACCGACAACTCCAGCGTCCGTAGAGTTAGAGAGTGGAACACGGTCGGAGCCGGCCGCGAGTGGGCCGCCACAACAGGGCGAAACCCCTACCGCTGCCCAGGACAAGGGGGACGGATTCGGGGAGCACGGCTGGTACTCGCCGGCGGACGAAGCGGGGTGAGGTTTTGATTTGTTTCGCTTCCCTTTTACTGCTGTTGGGGCGCAAAATCATTTTTGTACAAAGAGTTGAACGCAGCTCTCCTCTGTCGTTTTGCCTCGAGGTTTCCCCTCACAAGCGTCGTCGCCCACCTTACTAAAAGCCAGTGCTGTCCTCTTCAGCGTCAGAGACGACATGCCCCCGGCCGGCCGGCCCGCCGCGGCTGGACTTTTGAAGCTCCGTGTCTCAACGGCGACGGCAGTGCTCTCGACGCCGAATTTTTTTGCGCCTACTCACCGATGCAGTTTTGGGAGATGCTTAGAAGGCGCTCAGCGCCCTTTGCCCGCTGTGGAGAAAGAAAATCGATCCAGGCGGCGGCGTTTAGCCGTGATACATCAATGAACAAGGCAACGCAGAGAAAAAGTTCTTCCTCGTCTTTGTCCCTCGCCACAACCGACCGCCGTTGTGAGAGCGTGCTGCTTCAGTTATTTTTTCTTCCACAGGGGTTCATCGCTGGCGTCCGCTTTCATTCGTTGCGAAGTGTGTAGCAGCAGCACTGCCAAACGCGTGTTCTCGTTGTCGTCGCGCAGGGAGCCATGTTTGGTCTGGCGCTCTGCTTCGACATCAGTTGGGTCGGACTGCTGACGCTCTTTTCTAGGGCCCTCTGTTGTTGTCGTGCTGTTGCAACCATGTTGTCGAACGAACGTTGTTCCAGGTCTGTTTTCGGATGGCAGGACAACACTACCGTCTCTACGTCAGGCCATGCTTCTTCTGCTGCTGCACCCTCCAGGACGACGGACGCACCGCCAGAAGAAAGCTCACAGGTATAATGGTGGGGGGAGCAAGGGTATTTATCTTCTGTCTGTGCCGAGCATCGTCAACCGCGCTACTCGATCGAGCAATGTGATGATGAAGAAGTGCTGTGCCGAGCATCGACCGCGCTGATCGATAGACCAATGATGGTGCTCGATGGGCCACTGAAAGTGAAGAGCGAGTTCTCAGCTAGCACCTTGTGTCGCGTTCTCGTGTTTTTGTGGTGCAGTCGGCGGCGGCTTCTTCTAGCAAGAACGAGGGGGAGGAGCAGGGCGGGACGGACGACAACCACTGGTCGGAGAGGCGGAAGCTGGTCGAGGATTGGGAAGACTACGACGAGGTGAAACGCGTGAGAGACCTCAGCTCTTGTGTTGTTGTTGTTGTTGTTGTTGTTGTTGTTGTTGTTGTTGTTGTTGTTGTTGTTGGTGGTGGTGGTGGTGTTGTTGTTGCCGTCGTCGTTGTTGCCTTTGCACTCCGCTCTGACCCTCGTCCAGTAGCAGAAACAATACATGGAAGTTGCGACAGGGTAGCTTGTACAGGAGGGGCCAAAAAGTAGGGGTCAGTTGACGTCAGACTTTGGAGCCGAGTCACCCGGCGCAAGGCCGAGGATTCTTCTCTAGTGCCAGGCAGGGGGCAGTTTCGCCCCCCTTGTTCTGGGGCTTTTTCGTGGGCTGTGTGCCTCTCTCCCTAGTTTTTTCCCTTTTACGAGGTATCATCAAGTGCTTCGGTCAAGTGAAAGAGTTTTCGTTCATCTTTTGCTGGCGAACTGAAATCGAACAAGAGCCCCCTTTTTTTGACACTCACCCCTTACACCCAGGACAGGGTTCAGCACCAACACGTGTTTGTAAGCAAGCGTGGAGCGGGTTGGTTGGTGCTTGACTGGCCACGCTGCGGCGCCCCCTGATGCCTGCCGTCCGTCGGTCACAGGTGTGGCTTTCGATGCGGCAGGAGGCCAAGCGGGCCGCCGAGAAGGAGCCCCTGCTGGTGTCCTTCGTGTACAGCACCATCCTCAACCAGAAGACGCTCGAAGCCGCGGTGGCGTTCCACCTCGCGAACAAGGTCGGTCGGTCGGTCGGTCGGTCGGTCTGGTCCGGTCGAGTATTTTTTTCTCCGTTTTTTTTTTTTGCTGTGTTTTTTTTTTGTTTTCATAGCAGTAGTTGTGGCTCCGAAGCAAGAGGGTGGTGTGACAAAGGCTCTTAGTCCTTGTGCCGGCGCCCCTTCTTGTACCGGAATACGAGGGTACCCAAGAAAGACGTACTATGACGGCGTGACAACCGATTTCGACCCTCTGACAGCGGATCCCCCTCTAATAAGGTACGCTTTTGCATCGGAGCCGCGACTGTCGGCTTTGGTCCCCGTCGTTTCGTTTTTCCCCCCACACTCGTTGTATCCGAGTCTGCGGTTTCTTCGACTTGAGGCCACCCCGCTTTCTCTCGTCCTCCGTGGATGATTATCAACAACAAACTACAGCACCAACCGTCCCTCATGTTCTTTTTGCGACGTTGGCGACCGCCTACGCCCCGTGTGTCGTTCTCCGGTATGTGCGCATCAAATCCATGTTTTTTTCAGCTTGCCGGGCCGCATATGCTTAGCACTCAGGTGCAGGCGCTCGTGAGAGAGTACTTCGCCGACGTGGGGACTCCCTTGCGACGGACTCTCCGACGAGACATCATCGCAGTGCGGTGAGATTTGTGCCGTTTCGGTCTGCTGCGGGAGGGTTCGTTCATCGCGCCCCTGGGGTCTGTGCTGTGTGTCCGCGTTCGGGTGCGGTGTGGCACGCCGCCACCCGTTGTGCGAGTAAAGAGGTCGCCTCTGTGTTTGGGTTCGGCTCCAAGCGGCATAGACAATGGCGGCAGCGACGACAACGGCGGTGGCCGCTGCAGCAGCAGCAGTCGCCGCCACCGCTACGGCGGCTGCTCGTGCATGGGCTTGTAACGCCAGCTCTCCTTCCAGCACCCCATGGTGCTTAGCATTTTGACTTACGCGTACATGCATAGACAACTAAGCGAGATCCGGCGTGCCTACCATTGGTGGGGTTTGAGGTTTGTCGTTTTGGACGTTGTTTCCGAAGGTGCTCGTGTGTCAACGTGTACTGACATTTCTGCGAGGCACAGGAACCCCCCCCCCCCCCCCTTCATCCCACAGCACATAACCCTTTCCCGTGGCACCTTCCGCCTCGCCCCTCCGGCCTGCATGATACCCCCCCCGTTGGCGCGGCCGTCGCTGCTGCCGCGTGCGCGTTCTCGCAGCGAGCGGGATCCGGCGTGCGACTCGTACCACGACTGCCTCCTGTACTTCAAGGGGTTCCAGGCGCTGCAGACGCACCGCGTGGCGCACTGGCTTTACCATACCGGCCGGCATGCGCTCGCCTTCTACCTGCAGAGCCAGGTAGCATGAGCGGGCGCGCACAGACGCACGGGTTTAAATATCGTCTGTTCCCTGCCGTTCGCTGCGGTTGTGTCCGTGTTTGACTTTTTCCCTTCCCCCCAACCCCCCTCACCCCAGGTCGCGCAGGAGTTCCAGATAGACCTACACCCCGGTGCCAAGTTCGGGGAGGGCGTGTTCATCGACCACGGCACAGGCATTGTGGTGGGCGAGACTGCGGTTGTTGGCGATGACGTGTCCATGCTTCACCGCGTCACTCTCGGGGGTTCCGGGGTCAAGAGCGCGGATCGACACCCTAAGGTCCGTCCGGTGGTGTGGTGTCGTGTTGTGTGGTGTGGTGTGTGGTATGGTGGGTATGGTACGGTATGGTGTGGTGCGGTGTGGCGTGGTGTGGTGTGTGGTATGGTGGGTATGGTATGGTACGGTATGGTGCGGTGCGGTGCGGTGCGGTGCGGTGCGGTGCGGTGTGGTGTGGTGTGGGGTTTGGTGTACCCTCTGGGGCTCTCACGGTTTTGCCTCTGTTTGGACTCGGGTGGCTTTGCGTCGTCGCAATTTGCTCTCGCTCGTGTCAACTCCAATCCCTGTTCGACGAAAAACGCGCATGTATCAACTCGTACAACAGCTTGCGTTGTCGTATCTCGAGTACCTGTGCGGGCGTCATAATTTTCGAACGAGCAAAGAGAACCGTCTTTTTCTGCCGTCCGCCCCGCGCAATAGTAGCTAAAGACACGCGCACACATGCAGATGCGCAACTCCAAGACACGCACGGACAAGGTTGATTGAACAACACCCACAGGCAGGAATCGGGGCGGCGCCTGTTTCACATGCACCGGGTGTTGCAAGGCAGCTTTTTCGAGGCAGGCCTCAGGCCTCCCCGGTACTATCTGTCTCCTTCTGTTTCCGTTTCTCCGCCGGTAGGCAGCAACGTTGCACACATGTACCCCAACCGTTCACTGGCCAACCCAGCCACCACTATGACAGCAGAGTCTCGCCAGCACTCCCGGCGCAGACGTTGCACACTACTATTAACATCAAGCACAGCAAGCAAGGTTGCATACATACCCCAACCCATCCACTTGGCCAACCCGCTACATCATTGACAGCAGTGTCCCGTTCGCCCTTCCGGGGTCGCTATGGCGGCCGCCCCCCTTCTCTCTGTCGTCCCCGTTCGGCTGGGTGCGCGCTCGCGACACGCTACTTTATCGCTGAAAACCGATGATGGACCCGCGGGTGGTTCCCCTCCCCAGATTGGCAACGGCGTGCTGATTGGTGCGGGGGCCTGCCTCCTGGGGAACATCAAGGTCGGGAAAGGAACGCAGATCGGCGCGGGGTCCTTGGTAGCGACGGATCTGCCAGAGAGGTGCGGCGGTGACGGCGGCTTTCGAGTTTTGACTTTCCAAGAAGTTGCCCTCGGGATCGTTTTATTGTGCCAGTACAGACAGACCTGTTTCGTGACCTCACCGCAGGCCACGCCAACCACGGCAAAGCACCGCTTTTTTCTCCTAACACCAAGATTGAGTGCAATTGTCCGACCCCATCCATCCCCTGTGCCTTGTTTGCCTTTTTTTTTTTTCGTGTGTATACGTTGACTGTGCGCGCACCTGTCGCAGATGCGTGGCGGTCGGAGTACCTGCCAAGGTTCTCGGGCAAGGAAAGAAACGAAAGCCTGCCCTGGCGATGGACCAGGACTGCTTCAAAGAAGTTTGGGGGGGGAAAGACATTTGAGGGCGTTTTGGTGGTGTGGAGGTTGTGTCCAGACGGAGGTCTCCGTTTTTGGCATCTTGTGGCCAAGGAATTTGCGGCTTGGTGCTACTTTGGTAGCTGACACAGTTGCGCAAGTGAACGTGGAAATGGAATAGGAATCGAAAGCTTGCGGGTTGGTGCTAGAAGGGTAGGTCAGGGCTCTATTCGAGAACTGCTCTGGCTTGGCCTTGAAGGGGGGAGTGATCATGGTGGTGGTTGTGAATATCGGGGGTCGAGCCTTACACTGACTGCCCCAAGCGTAGCACCCGCCGAGAACGAGCGAGCTCGTATCGTCGGGGTCTGATAGTCTCTACCGCGGAACCCTAACTTGTGCTACCGTGACCTGGTGTCATCGTCAGGCGGGAGGCCGGGCGGGCAAAGAGAAAATGTCGTTGGAAACATCGTGCGCCCCCGATACATGAGAGTAAATATCGACGGGGGTGAAGTTGTTTTTCTTTTAATTTCTTACGAATCACAGCTTTCATGTCTCTTCCGCAGATTAGAGCCCGGAAGAGAATAATGGATTCATAGCGTTGGAAACATCGTGCGCTCCGATACGTGGCAGTAAATATATCGACGTTGGGTGACGTTTTGTTTTAAGAAAAAGAAAACGAATTCGCCTCTCGCACTGATATAGAGTCCAGAATAGAGTTGCAACTAGTTCATCGCGTTGTATTATGACGACCAGCATAAAGCTATTATCTCCCCTGTTGGTAAAAGTCTCAACGCGACGGTTCGGAGGCCATTTTGTGTATCTTTTTGTTTTCGGTTGCTGCGCCATGTTGCGACTCTGAACAGCCGATGTCGGCGGGGGTTACAGGGTGTCTAGAATCGGGCAATGCACTGCCGGGGGGTGTCCTTTTCTACGAGCCCTACTGGTTGTTTGGGATGGGACCAGGCAGGACGTCGAAAGTCTCTAAATAGGGAGTATGGAGGACGTGATTGGCTCTTTCAGGATATGTCGGGGTGAGCTTGGATTGGCGGTTGTTCGTTGAACACTCGTAGGCATGTTGTTTGTGGTTCCAAGTCGACGGCCGCGGCCCGTAAGGAGTTCACGACTGCTCGGGAGCAATTTGCCTCTGCTGAACTTTTCGCGTTTGTTAACGTGGTTGCTTTAAGCTAACGATCGAATTTGGTAGCATAAGAGTTAGTAGCTCACACGGAGCAGTGGAAAGCCACCAGTCTCCCTTTCATCTCTAGTAAAACTCGCTGTGTACCTAGTAGACAAGGATAGCTATGGAAAAATGTACAAAAACAATTGCCGACGAAATGACCCTGCCCTCCCATTTTGAATGCATCTTCTTGCATCCTTTAAACGGGCTGGTGATGCATGTCGCCCTGTGGGCTGAGCGGGCCGCGCACACTTTGGAAAATCCTTCGTGGCGTCCTGCTGACCAACCGACAACATCTCATCTTCCTTCTGAAACCCCTACTGCTGTATTGTGAAGAGGTTTCAGTTTCAGCCTGCGCTATAATATTTTCCCGTCACACTTAATCAACGATGAACCCCACTTTCGCTTCCCTCCTGTGCTACCCCCCTTCGGCCCGCAACCAGCTTGCGGGCCCCCCACCCCGAACAACGTGCGTGGCACCCTTCCACCATGTGTCATGCGTTACACCTCCGACGGCAGACATGAACTTTAAGCCTGGACTTGAGGCCCAGTCACCAAATGGTAGGCCCCCCGTTTCCCGTCGTTGGACACATTTGGCGCACCAAGGTCTCCACCTGCTCAGCCGAAGTGCGCGCACGGGGGGGGGGGGGGGGGGGTCCCGGGGTTAAGGGCACACCCCTGGCTTCACTGGGCCACACCCGGAAAAACCATTTCCCAAGCCTGTTACTTCCCCCTAACTCCGAACCCCCGGGAGCACTGGGGCACCCCTTTCGTGGGTGGCTTAAAAAACCCCCACCCAACCTTTTTGGCCCCCCTGGGCCCCCGGGGGTTTTATTTCTGGCCTGAACAACTTCCCCGGGTGTTTGGAAAAAAACTTTTTACTTCCGGACCCCCTTCCCCAACCCTTTGGAAAAAAAAAGGGCTTCCCGGGCCAAAAAACGGGGGGTTTCCCCCCTCATTCCCCCCCCCAATTCCGATTTTTTTTTTTCCGGAAAAGGGCCTTAAAAAAAACCCGGGGCTTGACGGGAACCCCACTCTCTTTAATCTTTTAAGGTTTCCCTATTCGAAAAAAAAACCGGGAACCCCGCCCCGAAAAGCGGCCAAAAACCCCCCTTTTCCAAAGGGGAACCAAAAAACAAAAACCCCCCCCCCGGAAAAGGGGGGGGGCCCCCCAAAAAACCCTCCCTTCCCTTCGGAAACCCCTGTTCC
>FN648536.1:43140-123989 GCA_000310025.1 Ectocarpus siliculosus | reverse complement strand
AAGGCCCAGTCACCAAATGTTAGGCCCCCCTTTTCCCGTCGTGGGACCCTTTGGGCGCACCAAGGTCTCCCCCTGTTCAGCCAAAGGGCGCCCAGGGGGGGGGGGGGGGGGGGGTCCGGTGCTGAGGGCAACAGCCATGCATCGACTGCACAGCACCAGGAAAACCGATCTCCGACGCGTGTCACTGCCGCTAACGTCGGACGCCAGGGAGCAGCTGGAGCACAGCTTCAGTGAGTGCATGAAAGAACCACGACCGAGCATCTTGAGCCGCACTGGCGCACGGTGGTTATGATTCGTGCCATGACAACGTACCGCGGCTGTTGGCAAATAACCTTTTAGCTACAGTACCAGCTCTCCAAGCCATTGGCAGAAGATAGGTGCTACCGGGTCAAGATAGCGGTGGTCTACCGCCTACATCGCACCCCGCAATCGCGATTTTGTGTTACCTGATACAGGCCATCAACAAACGCCAGGCGCTGCACGGCACGCACACTCTCTTAACTCTTTAAGGCTTCGCATATGCGAAACAAAACCGGTGAGCGCGGCTCGGAGAGCGGGCGAAAAGCACACCTTCTCGAGAGGGGACCAAAAAAACAAAAGCACGCGCGCGGCAAAGGGTGTGGGCACGCCAAAAAACGCCTCCATACCTTCGGGAACACCGTGTCCTTCGCAGTGTCCGCCCACATGGTGTCCAGGTGCTCGTACTTGTCCTCCCGGATGGACAGGACCACGTTCGGCAGAATCTCTATCAGCGACTCCACCTCAACTGCGGGGCAACAGGCGTCGGCAGCGGTGGAAATACGAAGCGGCGGAACGAAGGGTCATTGAGCGCCCACGGCGTGCGGCGAGGACGACCTCTCGGGACCCGTCGACAAACAGGCGGGGGCACACACGGGGGAAACGGATTGCGCGCGCGTGTTGACGACCAGGGGGTATGGCAAAAGTACAGGGTGTCTCTGGCTTCGCACGCCAGTCTTTTTCAGGCGCGTTTCACGCAGCTTGCCGGTCTTCGGTTTTGTGTCCTCGCTCATTATTTGGGAAGATAAAGAACCGCCTCACGTTGTCTGTTCGTGCCAGCAGGTTTCCCGCAACTACCTTTAGAGGAAGAGAGATGGCATCCTATGCTGGCTTTCGAAGCTCGAGTTCTCACAGCCAAGGGCGTGCGGAAAAAGCCCCCATCCCTGGAACTCTTCTCTTTCTTGTTTCTTTCTTGGGAGAGGCCGGAACAAGACATAGTGGACACCCTCCCATGACTTCACGGCAACACACCCGCAGCAACGACCGACGACGACACGTGAAGGCGAGGGGGGGCACGCTCACCCAAATGATCGCGGCCTCCGTACACGATTGCCACCGGACACGACACCCTGGCGACGTCGTACGTCACGGGAACGTACTGCGAAGCGGGCCCATCGGCGAACATCGACAGGCGGCCCGAGTACATCATCTGGAACCAGTGAAGAACGCACTTCACTATTATAGTGGTTGGGTACGTGCACAGAGACATGGAACGAGCAGAGAGTGTTAGTAATCGAGCACACCATCTGGAACCTGAGAAGCACGCACTTCGCTGGCGGTTGGATACGCACGGGGACCATGGAACTTGCAGAGAGGGTTAGTGACCGAACGTGGTGGCTTGGACCTGGAGAAAATGTTGAGGGCGGTCGGGGGTGGTGGTTTTGCATCTCAGGCGGGGTGCCGAGGGCGCGTCTGTGACAACTTGACCAGTCTACCGTAGGTTGCATAAGATACCACACCCACTGGACCGATTTTCAAAGCTCGATTTCTCCACCGCCAAGAGGATGCCGACCTTGGAGAATGCGTTTTCGGAAAGCTCTCGACGAGACGAAATTTTCGGCACCGTCACTGCTTTTCCCGCCGATGTATCGGGCTTCGAAACTCGGTCCAGGGGGCGTGATATCATATGCAACCTACGGTATGTTGGCGGTTTCGTTGATGGCTAGCACGCCCTAGGAAATTGCCCTGACATCCTCCCGAAATACGAAGGAAAAACTCGCTTCTTGTCGTCTTGATTGTCGTTACCACCTCTTACAGTGTCGCCTCACATCATGGGAGGTTTCATAAAACAGTTACGCAATATTTCCATCCTTCCCGTCCTATTGGAGACACCTCGCCAGGCGCGTGTACTGCCAAAATGTCGTATTCAGTACGACCACACAAGCAATAAAATAGAGATACGCCTCGTGCCACACGGGAAGACTGAGTTGGAGGTTTGAGACGCCCTTAACAAAGAAGAAGCGTGTCAAGAGTCGCTTTTTCTCTCCTCCCAGTTGGGTCGTTGTCAACCACAAGTTGTCGCTTTTCCAATCCCGCCCACCTGAGATGAAGCTGTAGATATGCGGGTACACCTCCAGTTTCCGTTTGGCCGAAACCTGTGCGACACAGGTGAAACCAAGCGAGAGGGAAACAGAGGTTGTTCCACATCTCAAAAGGAAGGCGGGAAGAGGGGATATGGAGGCAAGCAGGTACTCGAGCGAGGCGAGGGTGTCAACAATGGAAAACAAGCACTACTACAAAGGTGTTATAAAGAACATTGCCCATTCCAGACGGAGACGAGCAGGTCGGAGGAGGCGTTCCACCAACCGGGAGGAAAACCATACTTCACTCTTCGATGCTATACACCTATTCAAGAGAGAAAGCAAAAATTGCAGCTTGGCACAGGCACACAGAAACATCGTGTGCAAAAAAGTGAAGCATAACTGCCGGTCAAGGGAAAACCAACCTCGGACGCACTCCACGAAAACAGGTAGGAAATAGCCCCGTCGATGGTGGCCACGAAGAACTCGCGGCTCATCATCCTCTGCCACGTTAGGGCCACCGGTAGCATCCGTCTTCTCCCGAACAGGAGATAGATGAACCTGATTAGCGGTTCGTCAGTTTGCCAACCAAGCCAGGCGAAAACAGAGCGCCGGGTGTGGGCAAGGGAGGGTTGGCATTGATTTGGTACCTGCGTTGTTTTGTTTTCCAGGACAGTGCGCGCGCCAACTGCTGTGCTCTGTGTACCTTTTGCTGGCAACAAACAAACAAGATGAGCGCCGCCGGCTGGTGTACCTGTCCCAAACCCAACAAAGCAAGCAAGGATTTCACCCAAAGGAAGGCCGTCCTAAACCAGAGCGAAAACCTTCGTGCCCTGATCGCGCCAAAACATCGCCGATATCATCATTTGCCAGACAATCACGCGCACTTACACCACACCGTCCGATCCAAACACCACCGTATTCCTTTCACCAAATTCGTTGCGGGATCAGATATCGCATCCCAAGTGTATTCGTGGACCACTTGCTAGGTGTACTCGGCACTAGATACGGATCTACGGAGATCTGGGGGGTTAAGTGTACAATATGTGTTTGTAGAAGGGCGACCCTCCCTTCTGCCGTGCACGGGCTCGCATGCCCTGCTCACTCGAAAATAACCAAGGTCTTGGGTCAACCTTTCTCCGCTGGTTCTACCCCCCCTTCCCGACAGCAGACCCCCGAAACGACAACAACACCACTAGCCCACACTCCGACCCCAGGGTAGCACGGCCCCACGATATACCTGAGATTGGCCTGGACCAATGACAGCAGCAGGCTCTTGGACAAGTGGTTCGCGCGGACGGCGGGAGAAAGCGCAACGAAAAGGAACACCTTCGCCTGGAGGTCGGGGTCGCTTGAAAAGGCCGCGAACGCCTGCGCCGTTCCCTGGGAAAACCCGATGTAGCACAGCTGGGTTTGTCTGCGTGGGTCCACGCGGTGACGCGAGCAGGCGGAGAGGGAACGAGTCGGAGAGGAAGAGCTGCCTTCCGTCCCCAGCAGGTTCGATACCGGTGGTATCGTGGTACGTGGTACGGCGCACCCACACCACGACCGCTTCTACCGAAAAAACAAAACAAACAAAAATTCAGTACGCTTCTAGCCGACAACAAAATACTCTCCTGCGGTGGTGGGTTGTGCCACCGCCGCCATCAGCAAACCATTCAAGACCTGTTGCGACAAAAACTACATCGTCAATCTGCGCGCGCGAGTGCTAAAGTACCGCGTCGCCAGTTTCGAGACTCCTCACCCCGAAACCTTGAGGACGTGATCGATCATGGTCGGCGTGTCGTACCGCGCCAGCTCGTCGATGCTGAAGTCCCAGTACGCGTCCGAGGTGACTGGCGATCGTCGGAGGTGCTGAGGGATGGTTTTTGTTTCCAACGCCAAAGCGCACGAGCACGCGTTTCATTGCGGGGTTGATTGAACAATGGTTAGGTCCTAAGTGTTTCTTCAGTGCTGGGGGGGAGCGGAAATACTGCAGTCGCAGGTGAAGCAGCAAATGGATTTCGTTACATCAGAGGACCAACCACAGCGCAAGCATGCACTACTTAACCTAGAGAGTGAAAAATGAACATCGGGGTTTCCACGGAAAGGCTAAACTGGAGCGATGTTGAGGTGCAAAAAGGGGGGCGGGGGACAATCGATGATACAACACATCCAAGTACAGTCAGTTAACAGAGAGTGGAGCACCTTGTGGGAATAGCGGTTGCCCCGGGCGTTGCCTAGGAACACATCGAACCCTGCCGCCGCTAGCCGCAGCCCAAGCGCGTGGTCTCTGAAACAAGTGGAATGGACGTACGCGCGTGGGTTGTATTATACCACGGGAATAGTCTACGCCTGATCGCTCAATTAGCATGGCCACAGCCATTGGCAAGAACAAACCATGTAGGCGTACAGATCTTGCGATGAATCGGTGTGACAATACTTGGAACAAAATTTCGCGGAAGGGCAGATCAGTGGCAAAATGTTGCTGCGAAGCGGAGTTCGGGGCGTGTGTGGGGTGCATGGCTCTTGTGCGGCAAACGTTGCGGCATTTACTTGAGCCCAATCCAAGACCGCACAAGATACATACACCAGTGACGTTCGGCCTGTGAACAACTCCCACCTTCCCCCGCAAAGAAGCGCCTCCGAGTCCTGCATCAAACCGTGCATCAGAAGAACCGCCGGTCTTGGCCTCTTGATGTTCTTGGCTTCACAGCGTCCACCGCCATCACCATCGGTGCCGTCCTGCTTTTCTCGTGTCGGGGAAAGGGGGGGGGGGCTTTGTTGGCCAACCTCTTAACTCGCCCCGTACGGGAAAGATAGTTTGTTACGGATTGCACCACGCCAGGGGGAACGCCAAAATCTCAACGGCAGCCCAACGGCAGCAAAACCACTACGGACTGCGGTGTTGGGGAGGGGGCCATGGGAAAAAGTGCCGAACCCTCGGTTTTGCCCACCACTCTCATTCGATGATATCCGCTGAATCGTTGATTTTTCTACCGTGGAGGGCGGGAAAATATGAAAATCAACACGCTCCTTTAGGCTTTGCATGAGTACCAGGTGGCCGCTTTCAATGCAACGGTCACACACGGCGCGGCAACGACACAAAAAAGGCGGTGGTGGGGAGAAGGAGAATGGGGCGGCTATTGAAATTTACGATCTACATGTGAGTCAGTCTGGGTCATATGGGGGTAAGTCCAATCAAGCGAGCGAAACGGGCACAACCACGAGGTGGCTACGGCGGAGGGGGGACCCAAGACCCGCTTCAAACGCTTGATTGAGCCACGTGAAACCTCCCAACAATACGAGAGGAACAACAGGCGCGACAGGAGGTCGGAGGGATGAAGAATGCCCAACACGTCGGTGTGGTGGTGGGCATAGATGAAGCCGTCCGAAAAAACAACCTTATCGCCAAGAGGCACATGACTTGCGCCGACAGCAGTCAGGAGGAGACAGAAGAGGAAGATGAACACATGTGTTCCTTCGCAGCAGTAGGGTGCACCCAGTCACCCACCTTCACCAACTCACCAGTCTATCTGGGGTCACGAGGCGATGCAACACAAGGACGAAGCCGTCGGCGGTTACGGCGTGATGATCCTCCAAGGAAAACCCAACGGCCTCCGCCAGCTCCCTGGCCGACCTTCGACCCTCGATTCCGGCCGAGCGCATCCCCAAGTTAGCTCGGAACAGACTGGAAGCGGGGCGCGACGGAAAAACACTTTGTAAGCCGACCAACAGCAGACGTCGTTGATGGCATGTGCGATTGTAGGCAGTCTCAGAGATGACCCATCTGTGCCACGTCCGCGATTACGAAGCCAGACAACACCCGTGCTGCCGAAAAGTGCAAGAGGGCCATCACATGCCCTTGTTGGATAGGTGCGATCCTGTGGAGCCGCAGTGGTAACCGCGAGACAATTCAGCAGAGAGTACATGTCCTGGCACACACCTTTCGCTCCACCACGAGCCATGCGATTCTTGACAAAAGTTCATTGCATGTATAAAATTCGTTAAATAATGTGGTGTAGCCGCAACAACCGCAGCAGCGGCCGCTTATTGAAAGCCGAAATCAAACCATTAGGCTATACCAAGGTTACAAGTCAGCGCTGAGCTACAGCGTACTGCTGTCTTGTTGCCCGGTGGCACGCCTACTGCTGAATGTGGTATGCATATCATCCCCGCATGACAGTCAAAGAACCGTGCTGCCGAGATGCAAGGTGAAACCGGCCTCAACTCCGGAAACCTGCTGTAGTACAGCTACACAGCAGCCGCGAGGAGAACACCTCCGTTCATCACCTCTGTAGTGGTCGAGACCGGCGATGCAGCCATTCCAGCGCCCGAGGAAACGGAAACAGAGCATGAACAGCGAGGAGCACGTACTGCCCTATCGTGGATAGGCATAACACGCTCGCAACAAATGACAGGTGCGCCCAGTCGAGAGCCGTCCCGATCATGGCTGCAGTTAGTTGCCCTCCAACGCCGTCGGTGTGCCGGTTCAAAAATCTGCAGCTCTAACCACAATCTCTCCGCTCTCTCTTGATTTACCGAAGGTTATTCACTCCTCAAGAATGATGAAATATGCTGTCAACCGAGGCACGGAATGGCGAGGATACGAACACCTCTCGCGCTCTGCGTGAAGGTGATACTCGCTGAGCTGCGCTGTGGTTCGTAGCTCGAGGGCGGCGGGCTTCAGCGATCCAATACGGCAATCTCCGGAGAAGAGGGGTGCTCCGCAGATACAAAAACCTATCCTAGGAAGATGAAAAATCCTGTACGCAGATCCCCGGTTTTGCGCCGCATCCGCCGTCGGTGCGATGGACAATAGACCCGACGACCGTAGTGATGCGGCTGTTCGCGCTCTTTTGGGGGACGGCGCTTGCGTTTGTGACCCAAGATACTCCTGTCGGTGTCTCCAGTCACAGGTCAGCTGCTTATATTTAATGCCTCTCTACATACAGCTTGCAATCTAAGAGGCAACATGTCAATACCTACAACATACAGCACATCACCTGCTGTAGACTATTTCAACTATTTCGGTACCGGCACATGGTGTGCCCAGCTGCTGTTGGGTTTTGGCCATGCATCGTTGTCGCTTTTGTACTCCTCTTTATTGTCTCCGGACGCTCTCTGACTGTTTGACAGATATTTTTTTGTTGAACGGGCCCACCGGGCCGAAACATGTGTTGTAAACGAAATAGGTGTGTGTACAGAGGTACTGCTTTAATTAAGGAGGCGAAGCCGTGGGCGGTAGCTTGCTCCTAGAGATAGATGAAGGTTCTGTCGTTGGCACTCTTGTCCACGACCACGTTGAGATGGCAAAGTTGCTTATTATTGCTGAGAGACGATCAGCAAGGGTCTGAGATGAAGTGGGGATCCAACTTCATTTCACGGGGTACACAGAGTAGACAATTCTTAGGGGGTAGGGGTACAAGAAGGAATACCTCCTGACCGACCCACATCCTATCAACAATAAGATGTACCCTATTTAATGCTAGCAGCCACACTCCTTAACACTGCTGTATCTTTCCACACAAGACATTTCTGGCTAGTACTCTCTTGGTGATGCAGTGGGTCCAGTTCCTACTCAATCCTACCGTTGTCAGCTGATGTGGTACGCTGGCAAGTTGCCGCCGCCCACGCAGAAGGCATGGGCGCTCCCAACCTCTAGGCTTTCCAAGATCGAAAACGAAAACAACAGAATGACCCGCAGCACCCCACCTCCGCTTGCTCTACCTCCCTCCCTATCCGCTAAGCTACCAACCGACAGCGGCGGTTCACGGCACCTCTTCGAACCCAAGGCGGTCATCTCCACTATCTGAACAAGGTGATGTGTGTGTCGCCATTACCGGGGGTGCGGGTCAAATAGCTTACGCCCTCGTGCCACTCCTCATGCACGGCCGCGTGTTCGGGGAAGGTCGCAAAGTCAGGCTACGACTTCTAGACATCGAGGCGTGCGTCGGGGCTCTGCAAGGTTTCGCCATGGAAATTCAAGACTGCAATTCCGACCTGGTGGGTTGCTGATTGCGGGGGAATTCCCCATAGCGTGGTCAGCGTTGGGTCTAGACTCACGAGTCAGGCCACAGCTCAATTATGCACTTGCCAATGTTTCCCTTTGGGTCTGTCTTATTGCGCGTCACATGGCTGAACACATGAACGGAAGAAGGAAATCTGGAGGGAAGTCCATGTCGCTTCCCTCCAAGTGCTTGGTTTCCACACGGATTCCGTCGGAGACCGAGCACCGATAGTGCTTCACTTTGGGCGGGCTTGCCATGCAATGGCAGCGTTGATGCTTTCATTTGCACCGGAGTGCCGCAACCCTATTCACAAGATGTTTGGGGGTTCAAATGTTCGCCACGGGCAAAGGTTTTGCGCTCGTGCATTGTTTTGCTTCAATCCGTCACTACCTCTCCTGCGAAGGGTCGCCACCCATCCCACACTCTTGCCTACCTGTGTTTGTTTCCATAGGGCTTGTTTCCGCCCACGTTCACGCACGTGCGATCTTTAGGTTATGCATTATGATTTCTGGATGCGTTTGGCTCTTAAAATCTTATCCGTCAACGTGATATGAGTCTAATATATTTCACGATGGGCAGAAGCATTGTACAATGCAAGAACTATTAGCGCTGAAGAACGTCCCCTTTCATCAACATTTTGGCCATCTAGGTGACAGAAGTTGTTGCTACAAGCGATCCGGAGGTGGCGTTCAAGGGGGCCGACGTGGCTGTCCTCCTCGGAGGGTTTCCGCGGCTGCCGGTGAGACCCTCTAGGAAATTCTCCCTCGAAAGATCGGTCGGTTGGCAACTAGGTGTACTTTTTGTCGAGTTCGCCAGTAGAACACAGAATGGTAGATGTAGCAGTGTTCATCCACGCGTGGTGATCAGATGCGGCTCATGGACCTCAGCTATGAAGCATCTACACGGCTCTCCTGTTTCCTAAGTTCATTCGAACGCATCGATATGCCTTTGGATCCACCTGAAGCCAAACGAAACCTCCGCCTACACACCGCGTTCCGTTCCTCTTTCGTTTCCTAGGGTATGGAGCGTCGGGATCTGATAGCCAAGAATGTGCCGATCATGGCCGAGCACGGCAGAGCCCTCGCGAAGTGTGCGAAGGACGGGGTCAGGGTGCTTGTAGTGGCCAACCCGGCATGCACAAACTGTCTCATGGTGACTGAGAGGAAGATTTCGCCAGTTCTCATGAACGACGAAGCGTGTTGTGAATTAATTCAATCCCGTTGTTTGCGCACGCCTTGTTTATCATGCGGACCTTGTGTGCCGTGCTTGTACCCGCTTGACGCCGCTTCGTGCGGTAGCTGGAGACCTTCGAGTGCTTATCCCATCAAGGACTATTTGGCATTTTCCTTTTTTGCGCATGCACTGTTCACTTAGCATGTGCGGTGGTTGTGCGTTTAGCAAGTGCAATGGCTGCTCGTGTAGTCGGTGCTTGCTTGATGAGCTCTGCCCTAGCACAGCTGGTGATTGGAACTATCGTCGGGGAGACTAGTATCAACAAGGTCAGATCCCAACTGATTCTGACCCCAAGCAACCCTGGAAAGACTCCAACCTTCTCACTACTACCATTTTCGACGTGGCAGGCCGCCACCAGCGCGCCATCCATTCCGCGCAGTCACTTCAGCAGCCTCGCCCGCTTGGACCAGGATCGCTTGTCGGCGATGTTGGCGGAAAACCTCTGTTCAGAAGAAACTCTGGAACAGACTTCAGGGGGAGCACGTACGGTACGTCTTGCCTTGATGTTTGTATGAAGGTTGTGTATTCTGCCGTTGAACACCGTGGTTTCCACACCCTTCACACAATTTTCAGCTAGTGCTGCTCCTGACTATGTTTGATTGAATCGACTAATATCGCTCCGTGTCGATGCTTGTTGTGTATACACCTCGAGGGACCCCCCGGACTTGGTTTCTTCATTGATACGTTCGTACGCTCCGGTGACTGATGCTTCCTCTAATGTTATACGATGTCTTGGGTATGGGCTATTGTGCATACTGCAGATAACGGGTTGTGAGGAGAGCTTGTCAATATTGCCTATTGATGATGGAACTCCCCGCTACGAACAGCGCTCTGACTCCACAACGTGCGAACTTGACCCGTTTGCCTGACCTATAGCCGCTGTCCGGGGATGTCTCGCTCCCACAGCAAGAGCCGGAGAGGCAGCACGCCGTTCGCACGAGGCAAGACAGAAATATCCTCCAGCTCGAGGGGCCAGGCGTTCGCGGGGTGTATGTATGGGGCAATCACAGCCCCACCATGTGGCCCGACGTGTCTGGAGCGGAGGCAAAAATTGACGGCCGGTGGGTACCGTTGCAGACTGCTCTGCAACGAGACGGTGGACTTCCAAATGGGACGGGACTGTTGTCTCCTGCTCGTGAAGATGGTACGGCACCGGACTTGGATTCGGCCTGGCACGATTGGATATCTGAAACGCTTGTCCCGGCAGTGCGCGAAAGGTGGGTTGGAAGCTACGGTGACGACGAAAATCGTCACGCGGTCATTGCAAACTCACCTGTTCTTGCTAATATTTGAAAACTCAGGTCTTCAGCCCAATCGTTTGACGTCGGCGCGTTCGCGTCCAATGTGCCGGGGTCGTTCAACCGGCGCTTCAGGCGCCCCATCGCTCCTCACACGCCGTTTTTTATGGGAGCATAAAGTTGCGAGAAAAGTTGTGGTTTGCGAACATTTCTCGCAACTGTTGTTATGTACGATCTTTATGGGAGCAAAAAGTTGCGCTTAAAGTTTGAATTTTTTTCTCCACCAATCCACGTCAAGTACCTGCCCCTACCACACACGTAGATCCTCTCCCGCCACACACACGCGCACGATCCACGCGATAGATGAACGACCAAGTCAGAATACTTCAACGACGAGTTGGAGTTTATGGCCTACGATGGCCGCAGCTATGTGGAATACGTATATGTATCCATAGAGTCTGCGTCAAACATTATTTGTTTTTGGTGTGAGCATGAATGAGGTCTTCCTGGCTTCAAATGGAAGGCACAACGCCAGGTTTTGTGCCACCAGCTCGTTTTCCAAATCGTCGTTCCAAGCTCTGGCCGGTTTCTCGGGGTGGTACGAAGGGGTATGCCTGCTTCTCGCCGTTGCTCAATAAACAAAAAACGATCACGCCTCCGCGTTCCACCAGTCACGTGAAGAAACTTCCTTCGCCCCATAGTGAGCGTGCAATAAAAGTGTTTTTGACAAAAGTTCCCGACCAAAACTTGCAAACAAACTTTTCCTTTTCTCGCAACTTCACGCTCCCATAAAAAGCAGTGTAAATAGATGAGAATAAAAGGGTGTGTGCCAAAACCCCGTGGGCGCCCTCGTAGTGAACAGGGGTTCAAGAGTCTTTTCCATCACCCTACCTTGCTTTCGTTTAACCCGAAGGACTGTGTACGAGAATACGGTTGTAGCCGAAGTATGAAAATATTTTAGCAGTACACCTTCATGCCGCATGTGGACCTGTAAATGTTTCTCTTGACCAAGAATAGTCTTACTTCGAAGTAGATAAGATAAGATCATTGTGCTCTCAGGCGCTGCCAACGGAAGATTTCTCTTCGTATCGCCATCGTCCATAACTCGCAGCATATTTCCCCCGCTCTGCGGTGCTCACCCACACGGAGCAACAACTTTCCCCACGGAAAGGCCTGGATACGTATGTTTCGTTTCTTGACAGGTCGTGCTCCTTCCCACGAATTTCCAGCGTCGTTTTCTTGTTCTTCGTCGCATCATCCGTCTATGTGACCCTCAGCCATTGGCAAGTTCAGCGCCTCTGTACCCTGCACAGCATAGCAAAAGTGTGTCTCACGCGTTTTGAGGGGCCCCCAGGGATACCCACCAAAAACGGCGAGATTGGTGATGCGTTGTCAGCGCCATCACTTGCAACTGCGTGGGTGATTCTGTCAATGGGGGATGGGGGGTGGCACCAATAATGTTTGAAGCAATCGCTCGAGTTGGTCACAATCCTGGAGTGTCTATGCGTAAGATGTTTTCATAAGCGGCTGTTGCGCCGCTTCTTGGACTAACGTCCTTCTCTGCTCCTAGAGGCGACGGTTGTCATTACATTTGAGTAGTATTGGCGGCCGTTCACTGTGCTCATCCTCTTCGGTTTGATCAACGCACACGCCCTTCTTTCGTGACACACGACCGCAAATCCAGGGGTACGAAAGTGATCGAGGCCAGAGGGAAATCAAGCGCCCTCTCCGCCGCAAACGCCATCGCAAACCACCTCAAGGACTGGTTGCATTCTTCGACAAGTGGGACGCATGCCGGTGTATCGATGGGCGTGTTTTCAGATGGAAACCCATATGGTGTCCCGGACGACGTTGTCTTCTCGTTTCCTGTCGAGTGCGGAGAAGGTATGCATATATGGCAGTGATGGCTGCAAAAAGAGATGTGACGTCATGACCGTGGATGACTTCATCGGTCGGAAATTTCGGTCGAAGGATTATTCCTTTAAAAAATATTGGGCAATCAGAAAACTGCGGGCACCTTTTATTCGAAAGTTGTTCATTCGTTCATGTGACGCTCTAGTCAAGTGTAGGCAAGTATTCACGATTTACGGAAGGGGCAAGAGTATGTTTGGTGCACACGCACGGCTGCAGTTCAACAGCATCACTTTTGGTTTGAAGAAGTTACATGTTGTGACTGCATTACATCACTATCCTATCGCGCACGGAGTGCAGTTGACCAACCTTGCATGGTGCCAAGTAACGTTGACCAATTTTTCATCTCGAGTTTTGCATTGATAAGACGTTCACATGGTGGCCTGACTTGCCGCCACCTTGTATTTTCTTCCTTGCCTTTCGCGCTACCACTCGTCTCGCCAAGACGTATCGTTTGGTGTACAACATACCTCCATTGACCCCAGGGATAATGGCGTGTCATCTCCTGAAACCTTATAGATACTTTCTCGCACAGGATGCTAATTGAAACCTTGTGCACCTTTAACGTGGAGATGACTGGGAATCTGTCCGTGTGTATCAACGCGTTCTGACGTACCTTGAGATTTTTTCCCTCTCCCATCCATGTTGTGTGGCTTTTACTGCCCAACGGCAACCTCAATCGCCAGGTCGACATCGGATCTTGAACGGGTTTCGCCCCGACATGGCAATGCTGGATGAATCTGCGAAGGAACTTCTTGAAGAGCGGCGAGAAGCACTCGAAACGTTGCGAGAATCGGAAAGACAGGCTTTGTCGTAGTTCGCTGGAGTTGTGGATGTTCTGTACTTCTCGCCACGTACACCCTGTCACGGCAGCTACACAGGAATCGGATACGTACACATTGAGCAGCTCCAAGGATAGACAGGCCTTGGCTGCAATGAAAATATGACGACGACCTTGGACGACCGGGAATATAGCTTCGGAACACCCAACAAATGCGAGTGCTCGCGTTGCTTGTATTGCTACTGAAACAAGTATCAACAGCGTGTCTCTTGCTTGCCACGTTCAAAAGTGACGAACTGAGCTACTCACGCAAATGTAACGCGCGCATAGTGACGAACTGAGCTACTCACGCAAATGTAACGCGCGTTTGAGTCTTGCCGAAGTGCTCTTGTTGCTCCGCCTCCCTTTCCGTCGGGCGATGGCGATGGTTGCATCTTGATAGCGCTCATTCAAACTCACCGTCTGGCGATTTTGACTTTTCTTCTCGGGGTTTGGCTGTTTTTCTCGGGGTTCGAGAAGAAGGCGGTGCTCATACTGTCGTGTGTCGTCATTTTTCACGATTCGACGGCTTGCTACAGACCTCGCCAACAAACGGCGCAGACGGCGTACGCGTGGAACCGTCACACAATATTGCACTATGGCGGCAACCCTGTCTACCCGGCCTCTTGCTGCTCAGCACTGGCCAGAGAGTACTGTCTAGCTTTCTCTTTTATGTCGGTCGTTCGCGTTCAGTGAATCTCTCTCAGTATTTCGGCGCCCCCGCACGTACAAGCACTACATATATATGTAGTTTCTCGGCCGTGGCCGTAGCCGCGTCCGCCTTCTGCCGCTTTTCCTCGGCTAAAAGCTCTCGAGCGTTCGTTGCGGGCCAGCATGTGCGGCCCTGCCTGGCAATCGTTGGGGCGCAGTCGAATATACGTGTTGCTGCTGTTGTTCCATGTCGAGCGCGTGCCAACGGGTTTCGGTGCGGCACAGTGGGAGGAGCGTTGGCAGGCAAGCCGAGTAGGGGAGCTTGGTTGGGCTTGACGTTATCCGTTGTGGACGGCATGGTGACAGCGGCAGGCCTAGTGGCGCGTGCAGAAAAAAGATCGATCCTCGAGTGGGCAAGAAGAAGCGTTGCACACGTACATGTACACAGTACAGGTACGTAGAATAAGACAGCTTCTCCTTGGTTCCCTTGGTCTAAATACTTCGAGAACCGAAGCAGGCTGTTTTCGTCACACGGCAGAGGCAAGCGCAGCTAAATTGGCAATTCGGGCACGCGCGGCATAGGTTACTCGTGCCGCGACGCCGACTTGCGACTTGCTAGAAGTACACAGTACATCGTTATCTGTCTACTCTGTATGCATTGTAGCGTTGAGAAGCACGATGACCACTAGACCACTACAAAGTAGTCAGCGCTGGTCTATTTAGTCGTCATCGTCCTCAACACATAGTAGTCTAGATTTAGTCTTCTAGTCTACCAGACAGAGATTTAGTCTACAGTCTACCAGACAAAGCAAAGGTAGAAGAATGCAACTACTATCAGATTAGGATTCCTCGACGATACTGATATATTTCGTCATTCGGCTTCGTGAAGAAACTCACTTTCATCGCCATGTATCTCAGCCACCCACAAATCCGATAGTGCGGCCGCGGGCGCGAGAGGGCAAAAGACGAAAAGAACAAAATCCAAGAGTCTGCCAACGGGGGGGCGCGCGAAATGCCGTTTTTTTTTGCTCTGTTTGGGGGGAAAAACAAAATCTGTCTCAGACTCTTTTCTCGTTGTGTCATATTAAGAAAAATAAAAAAAAAATGGGGGGAGGGGGGATTCGCAGTGTACGCACATGTTCCGCCGCCTGCATGCTGCCTGCACATGGCTGCTGGCTTCACATCCCGTGTGGCAGTGAGCAGTGAGCAGTGAGCATTCCCATCTGGATCAAAGGGCACGGCAGCAGATCCTGTGATCGAGGACTAGGAAAACTGGCCCCCGCGCACGTCGTTCCAGTGTTTCACAGAGAGAGGTAAAGGTTGTTCGACGTAATGAGCCCGACGTAATCCGCTGCATTGCTTCGTATTGTATGGCTTATTGTATGTCCAAGATAATGGGATGAGCATGGCACCGATCAAGCTTTGCTGTGCTGCGATCTCTAACTGCTGTTGGGAAGCACAGTAGACACCCAACTCAGCGACGCACCCAAAGCAGCATAGGCTCCTGATTTCATTCCCGCGTTACTCGTGCTTTATTGCAGGCACGAGTGCACTTGTTGATTGCAGATCTTACGATCGATCTATTGTATGTAGTAGCTGTATATTGACTTTACAGCATTTAATTAGGACAACCAACCGCCATATATATATGCATACTACAAACAGCAGTGCTGTTCCGCTCGCAACACCTATGTATGTATGTACACTGCTGCTGCATGTTGAGCGAGGCCCAACACGATATTTCCGCAGGGATGTGAGCTGTAGTTCGCATGTCCCCATTTCTTTTCTTTTACAGAGTTTCCTCTAGAATACTATTATATACATACAAGGTCTCCCTTCGGGACGTGGGTGTCTACCCTCCCTCAGGTGACGCAAGACCACATGCGCATTGCCCGGAGAGGGACTGTGTGTCGTACAACGCTTGTATTTCCGCACAAAACATCTCGCACGTTGTTATATATACATACAAGGTCTCCCTTCGGGACGTGGGTGTCTACCCTCCCTCACTCAGGTGACGCAAGACCACATGCGCATTGCCCGGAGAGGGACTGTGTGTCGTACAACGCTTGTATTTCCGCACAAAACATCTCGCACGTTGTTATTCTACATTGGAGCCAGCTCGAGCGGACAATATTTTGACAGCGAAAACTCAGACTTCTATGATGTCTTTGATTGATGGCAGGTTTCCGATGAGAACCGAATTTGAAGCCGAAACAACACCACGAATTGGACATGTTCAACACTGCGGCTGGATGCATGCTCTCAGACTTGTCTGCACTTGGCCCGTTGCGAAGTGTAGTAAACGTAGGTACTGCTGTCGGACAATGCGATGACACGAAGAGCCACAGCCATGAATCATCGAATGAATGAATGAACGAATGAAAGTGGAGAAGAAAGAGGCAAATATGTCAAACCGTCCTATTTGATGGGTTTGACAGGTTTCAGAATTGGTTCGCCAGGCTTTGAAGCGCGGAACGCGTCCCCGGGGTTTTGAGCCAGTTTTCGCAACTTTGGCCGTCAACGACACGCGCCACGGAGGCCTACCGAGCTCCGGGCACGGGCGATAATGTACCGACGAGCCTCCTGCATGCCCCTGAGAAGGAAACGCGAGAAAAGACTCGCTACCGCGAGAGCAAGAAATGCCGAAGAATGAAAAGGGACCAAATCTTATAGTACATATCGACTCTTCCGGACTCAAAATTTTTCCCAATTTAGGAAATATATTTTGATGTAAGCCATCGTTCTGAGGATCGTTCCTGACAGTCTCGCCAGAACCCACGATAAGGAAAAAAAACCAGTTTCAATGCTGATTCTTACACACCTGCATTCCTTTCCCAAAAAGCTTCACTTTTCAGAATGGGCAGAAATCCGGCTTCTTATACAGCCAGATTCTTCAAGTTTTTTGGGTCGACAAAATCCGGGTTAAGCTATTTGGGTGGCCTCCACCCGAAAAGTTTGGAAAAAATCAGGATGGTGCCCACCCAGATTTCTCATCCCACAAAATTCACCGCTGCGTGAACCCAGACGACATAATCGGCGAGTGCGACCTGAGTTCTTGACGTATCTCTCCCATCAAGGGCTCCCAGCAACCCTACGCTGAAGGGCTTGCTGTTCTGCACGCTGGCTGTTGATGGCCGCTCGGCAAGCGTGCGTAAAAAAATCATATCGCATCACACCAAGCATGGAGACGCCGAAACAGGCCAAACCGCCACGAGACAGCAAAAAGAGCCGCTTTTTGTCAGAGACGGGAGGACACCGCAATTGATTTCTGGCCACCGATCGAAGCCAGACCAGTCAGGACGTGCTCTCTGTTCCTTGCTCTCTGCCGGAGTAGATTTGCTCAGCAGCTCGTTGATACAATCATTTGAAATTGTCGTCTGCGTGTACACAAGCTGTCTGTTGAAAATTGTTTCCAGGCCTTCAACACATTACTCTTTTCTCAAGTGAAGCAGACCAGAAAAAAATCACAGTTCGAAAAAGCAACGGGCACCACGCGCATGCTTCTCTCCGTCGACCCAGAGTACGCGCTGCCGAGCAAGTCTACTCCGGCAGAGAGCAAGGAACAGAGAGCACGCCCTGACTGGTCTGGCTTCGATCGGTGGCCTAGGGAGCGAGAAATCAGTTGCGGCGTCCTCCCCTCTCTGACAAAAAGCGACTCTTTTTGCTGTCTCGTGGCGGTTTGGCCTGTTTCGGCGTCTCCATGCTCGGTGCGGTGCGATTTTGTTTTTTTTACGCACGCGTGCCGAGTGACCATCAACAGCCAGCGTGCAGAATAGCAAGCCCTTCAGCGTAGGATTGCTGGGAGCCCTTGATGGGAGCGATACGCCAAGAACTCAGGTCGCACTCGATGATAATGTCGTCTGGATTGATCTACACCCACCCCCCAAGAATCCGCCTCAGGAATCCGGCTCACTGTAAGAACGGCGGGACTTTTTTCCAGCCCGATTTTTGGGCATCCTGAAAAGTGAGTTTTTTGGGAAAGATAATCAGCCTATCAGCGGAGGGAGGCTCGTTGTGTGGAAAATTGGAAAATTGTTAACGATTTTCCGATTAGCAACATTCTTCGATTTTTAAGGGGGTGCAGAAGACGAATTTTGATGTTGACTAATTTTGAAAACAAACGCAAGAGCACCAGAAATTGCACAACAGACAAACCACACCAGTAGGAAGGCACCGCGAAAAACAGAAATTGTTGATTCTCGCACAGGGCGGCAGTAGAGGCTGCTCAAAACATACATTTCACGCGTCTACCTCCACAGGCCTACATTGAAATCAAGACAAAAATTCACACCATTCTCAATTGAAGTCAAAGGAGCCAAAACGGTAGGCGCTCAAGCAATGCCAGTTTTGAGGGTTAGGTTTGGCATTCTATTAGAGTGTGTCCCATACTAACGCCCTCGCCAGGTCACGGTACAATCCAGCATAACACGGAGACGTTTGCCCACAAATCTCGAATATGTGCATGCTCGTCTCACTACACAACAACGTGTTCGGATCACTTCCTTCCTGCGGCCCGCATTTTGCATCTTTCTAGGCATACATATGTGGGCCGCGTTTACGTGCGGGCCGCATTTATTTATGAGGTGCGGGCCGTATTCATGATGATGATGAATACCACCCCCCCTCTCTGTATTAAACTAACCAAGGGTACTCGTAGTTGCCAGTACACCTACGTAGCGGGGTCTCGGAGGAAACTGAAAAGGTTAGACACCGCTCCGCACTACATGGGCACTTGCAAGAAGCGGCCTGACTAACCAACACGCGGTTTCACCTGTAACGTCTCCATTAAGAGGCTGCAATAGAAGAACGACATCAAACATATCAATCTCCTCTGGACTACTCGTGTTTCGGGATTGTTATTCTTGGGCTCGGTGTTCGTGGGGGGATGATACGTGTTATTCGTTTAACCAGATTGTTCTAAGGGACTCGTTCATCATTGGCGAACGACTGTGATCGTGGAACGTTTTTCAGGAACTCTCCTGCAGTTCACATGGTCTTCCACTATTTGCGGTTTGCTGACCAAATCATTTGATTGTTTGCTTCATTCCGAGCGCAATATATGCCGGATCGCGCATCGAAGATTGATTTGTTGCAATGTAGCCTTTCAAGTCCCTGCGGTGCTTGTCTCTCGAGGCTTGATCCCTTTCTCTGGTGGCGAGCAGAATGACCCCTTCGTGGTTTCACCCATCTTTCAGCCAGTCTTGTCCCAGTACGTGCGTATCATCGGCTAGGCTTTTTCACGTAGGCACACACACGTCCCTCCATCTCATTGTGCTAACACAAGTACCTTCAGCACGCTCTGCGCTCATCACACCCGACCATCTCTTTCCACCTTTCTGGAACGGCAGCTCGTTGTAGTACAACCACCGTGTGCACGTCAATCTCCAGAAAACGCAAGGCATTGGCCTTCGGTTTATTTTTTCCCAAACCAGTTGAACGCCACTTTGCTTTGTTGTGGAGAGCGTTGTGTCCTCGATGTCGATTTAGCCAAGCCGAACTTCCAGGAGCACAGGCGGAGTCTTCGACATGGCAGCGCGCTTGAGCACGTCCATGGCTTGCCATGGCTCGTGCCCAGCACGGACAACCGGAACACGCATGTGGGCATGCTCTAACTGGGGCACCTCCCCCATCGCCAGCGCGTAGGCCAGGTCGAGAAGCTGGGTCGAACACATTTGGCTGCAGTCCACGCTGAAAGCACGAAGCCCCGGGCAGGCTTGCAAGGCTCCCCTCAGGTAGGGCAAGTTACTCTCGACGAAGCTGAAATTGTTGACGAAGCTGAGCCGTTCCATTCGAGGACGGGGGTACGCGCCGAGAGCAAGAGAACCCAGGAGGAGGTTCGTTGTCGATAGGAGACGGCTGGACGGTTTGCTCCCTTTTCTGCACTGGTTTTCCCAGACGAACACGCGTAGCTGCGGGGCATTTCCCTTCTTGAGAGCAGCAGCCAGAGGCACCACGTCGCAGTGTCGGGCGTGGCCGTCCCGGATGATCAGTTCCTCCAACGCCGGCAGCTGGTTATACGTTTTGATTGCTTGACCGATCTTGCCAATTGGATGTATGTTGGGAGGTTTCTCCACCACGATATCAGATAGCTCCAAAACGACGAGGTTAGGCACAACGCGCCATGCGGGAGGGAGCCGAGGGATGAGGGCTTCAACGACACCTGACGCCTCTTGGCTGGTCATTCTATTGAAAGCTATTGAGCGCAGCGTCAGAAGGGAACGATTCACCTCTTCCTGTGCCAGGAATAGCGGTGGCTGCAAGCACCTTTTGGACCGGCCAACAGGAGGAAGCTGCATTGAAACGGCGCGAAGGAAAACGAGTAGTGGGCTGTGTGAGTGAACAATCAACCACAGAGCGCACTCAATACACGGTACCAAGCCCATGAGCAAGACTGATGCCAGGCTAACTTGAGCAAACCTCATCCGTGCTCCACCTACTCTGGAAGCACGGAGTTAGCCACCACCGCATGGAAACACGTGCTCACAGCGCTAGTTCCCTGGCGAGGGCAGCCCGATATGGTCATTTGCGTGACCTGCATCCCGAGATTCAGGCTCGGTCTCTTGGACAAGGCCGCGTAGTCAAGCCCCGCGTACCCCAAGTTCGTCGTCGTGTTGGCCCCTACGTCGATCGCAATGTGGACGGGCATGGGCATGGGCATAGGCGTGGCGCGACCCGCGATGGAGTCCTTGTGCTCCCCCCACCTATTCTTTGCCCCCAATCCTGCAACCGGGCCTGTGAATCTCCCCGACCATGTCACGGTGTCCATCTCTGGCGCAAAAGACATACAAATGCAGATGTCGCAACACAAGCGTCAAGCAGCCGTGGAGAATTTGGTGGCTGGACGAGATCGATTTCGAACAGAGTGACTGGGGGAACGCAGCGAACCGTTCCTAAGGACAACGTTGGCGCTGTAGAGATACGCCCTGGTCACCCGTGTATAGCACCAAAAAGGTGCTGCCACAATTGCTTCACTTTCGAAAAGGTTCTTGCTCTTGGAGTCGCGCTCGCGAGGCACAGCACCAGCATTGCTGTGTAACAACGAACAGCAGTATTGTAGATGGCAGTGTACAGCGCTGCACTCGTTGGATCGACATCAATTTTGCCAATCAACCGAGCCGGTGAAGCAGAGCCGGAAATGGAGCTAGGACGGAACATCACCCATTGCAGTGAACAGGCAACTTAAATGCATCACTACCTCATGGCCCTTGATTCGTGCTGCTTACTGGGGATGATGTAGGACCTCAAAGAGCCGGCCCGACCTCGGCGAGAAGATGGATCTCTCGCTTGTAGAACTTCAGCCGATTTTAATTACCGAAAGAAACGCCGTACGACACTAGACTCGGCTACAATGGCACACTCCACTGACTGTTGCATCGCTGCAGGGCGGTGATCCACTACGGTTGCGCTCTGCAAGGGCATATGGACCGCTCATCAAAGCGATTGATTCCGGGTAAGGCTGGTCTAATTTCCCGCAGCAAGAGTTTCATCACGTGTTTTCACATTGAAACCTCTAGACTATTCCGCCCCCCGACGAGCGCACAAGTAATGCAGCCGTCAGGGCAGAATTGGGGATCTAATCCCCACGGTCGGGAAGAGACACAAGGAAGCTGACATGGCAGTATCGCATGTGCGGGATGGGAGAGGAGAGGTTGCCGAGAATAGTATGGGAGGCGAAGTGGGCAAACAAAAAGAGGGGTAGACAACCCACGGAATGGGTCAAGGTTGTAGATGACGTATGGAAGGGGTTAGACATCGACGAAGAAGAAACGCTGGAAACGGAGGATATGCAGGGGTTCAAGGAGAAGAAATCTGTTGCTTGTGCCGAGAGAGAAAAACAGAATCTAAGGAAAGACACCAAGGATAAGGAGGGTCTAGAAGTGTACGGAATGTTGAAAGAAGGAAAAGGGTGCAAGGATATACCTACATGGGCCAATGGATGCAGGGACAAAGCTTAAGGTCAAATTCAGGACCGGGGACATAGGCCTTCGAGAACGTCGACAAAGATATAGGACGGTAGACGACGAGGACGACAAGTTCAAATGTGATTGCGGCTTCGAATGGGAAGACCGTGTTCATGTAGTCGCGGAATGTCCGTGGTACGAAGAGGAGAGGGAAGTGAACATGACTGATCAGCGAAAGATACAAGGGACGTACAGGGAGATGTTTCAGGCATACAATAGAGAGGAGAGGACGGTAGCTGTACTGGGGAGTAGGAAGTGGTTCGAAAAGGCGGGAAGGGATATCGTTAGGATAGACAGACTAGGGAAGACATTTTTGAGCCACCTTTGGAAGTAGGAAGGAACGATTGGCCATCGGTGATCGGTCCTGTGGGAACAATGCTCCGTCCTCTCGAGGACGCGTGGTCAATGGTCTAACCGCCAAGGCATGCAAAACATAAGAGTACGCCCCCCCCCCCCCGTAGGTGTTTGCCATCGGGGTTGGATTTTCGTCGCTTGGCAACGACGTTGTAAAACAAGCCGATCACTTCGTGAGCTTGGCAACCAGGTTACCGCTTCTTTGTTTTTCTCCGGCTTTTTGCAGTAACGCTAAAGTCGACCAATTCCCGGCCTGCCACGCTCCCTGCTGGGGTGGGTCGAGGTCCGTAAGTGGACTTAGACCTCGAAACACCACCCAACAAAGACGGATACACAGTCCCTAGCACTGATCAGAAGGGGATCCTGAGTTTGGCGGCCGGGAACTACCGCTGTCGTAAGATCGGGGTAGCTCGCGGCCTAGCCGACTTGGGTAGCTGCAAATGAGACTAAATCCAGACGCCCCGGCTTGGACACCGGGGCCATGCAGCAGCAGATATCACGGTGACCACCGTGGGGATATGCACCAGAGAGGGGAAAGGAGACGGTCCAGAGCTGGAGGGCCGCACCGCTCCGGGACAAGACAACTCGCTGGGACAAAAGGCAAGCACCGGGGTAACTTGTACGTTAGCCCGAGAGCCCGCAAAACAATTAAACAATGACAAAAAAGATGGCACGAAAGAGGAAAAGGAGGGGACGGGCGAAGCGTAGGCTGGCTAAGAGAGCAGCACGCACCGCCCGAGAGAGACAGCAGGGTCGACCTCTTAGGGTAGCAAGCTGGAATGTGCGGACTCTGGCTGTAAACGGGAAGAATGGATACGGGCGAGCCTTCAATATCCTACACGAGGCAGCGAAGCAAGATGTATCGGTGGTAGGGCTACAGGAGACCAGGAGACCAGGTCAAACGGAGTTCGCAGCAGCGGGTTTCCGAGTGCTCTGCTGTGGTACGGAGAAGCGTAATATCCACGGTGTGGGAAAAGCCGGTAAAGAGTCACTGTGCAAGACCTCCACTTTCACCACGAACTATGTCGATGAACGCCTCATGGCCATGAGGTTTGAGATGAGGGGCCACCGCGGAGCTGTCAACTTCGTTGCTGCGTACGCCCCAACCGAGGTCGCTGCCGCTGACAGCAAGACAGAGTTCTGGGTAAAACTTGACAATCTCGTGCGGAGGATTCCCTCCAAAGAGTGCGTGTATATCCTGATGGACGCCAATGCTCGGACGGGAGAGAGGATGGATGGGGAAGACGAGGGCGTCATGGGGATACACGGGCGTGATGAGCTAAACGAGAATGGCAGACTACTGCTGACCTTCGCAGCGAGAAACAAGCTAGCACTCGCGAACACGTTCTTCGAGACACGCAAGGGTGGAATATGGCACACCTCCAACGGTGCGTCAGGGACCGACCGCTGGCGCCTCGACTACATTCTAACGCGGCAGACACACCGCGGCCGAGTGTCTAACATGGTTGTCATCCCCCAGCCGGTATACCCAGTCAAGGCGGACTCAGATCACAACATGGTGATAGCCACCGTCAACCTCGGTGGCAGGCTTGCCCACAACCGAGCAGTCCGGACCAAACCGAAACAGAAGCAATTCGACCGACGGGAACTGCAGGTCGAAGCAACGCGATGGGAGGTGACTACGCGGTTCCTCCTCAACCTCGACCACCAGCAGGGCGAACGAGTGACCACCACCCCGGAGAAGGCGACCGAGTTCACCAATGCTCTCCTCGAAGCGGCGAGGGCGATACTACCCGAGGAACCGCGGAGACGACACACGCAGGAATGGTGTGAGACCCCTGAGACAAGAGCAGCATTGGAGGAGGCCCTCACCGAACGGCGGGAAGCGCGCCGAGCGATGAAGAACAAGTTGAACACAACATCGTGGAGGGCCCTGAAAGCAGCGTGTAAGGGAGTGGCCGCAGCAGTCGAAACGGGCATATATGCCCACCTGGACAAATATGTGACGGGACTCGAAGCGATCTACAAGGACCGCGATGTGCGAGGCCTCTACCAACACCTCAAGAGATCAGTGGGGCTCAGTGGGAGACAAGCGGGAGGACAGCAGCCCGTTGCGGACGAGAATGGCGTGCTGCTCCGGAGAAAGAACGACATATTCCAGCGATGGGCGAGATTCTTCGGCACCCTCCTCAACACCAAGTCCCCCACCCTGAACCCAGACATCATCGAACAAGTGACACAGCGACCGGCGACACGTGGCACTCGACGCTTGGGAGCGGTGCCAGACCTCGAGGAAGTGGAACGGGCAACGAAAGGACTGCAGAACTGGAAGGCACCCGGCAATGACTCCTTCCTGCAGAATTGCTCAAGATCGACGCCGACGACGAGAAACCTATCGTCCTGGAGCACCTCCGTGGCACCCTCGTTGAGGTGTGGAACGGAGGAAAGATCTCCCAAGAGTGGAAGGACGCAACCATCAAGGTGTTGTACAAGAAGGGTAACCGGTTCAACTGCAACAAAGTCAGGGGTATCTCGCTCCTATCTCACGTAGGCAAGGTCCCCATCAAGATTATCACCAACCGCCTAAGCGCCTTCTGCGAAACCAACAACATCCTCCCGGAGGAACAATGCGGGTTGCGACCCGGGCGATCCACCATCGACATGCTGTTCGTCGTGCGCCGACTCCAGGAGTTGGGGCGGAAAAAGAAAATACCACTCTACATGTGCTTCGTCGACCTGAAGAAGGCGTATGATTCGGTGGACCGAGAGCTGCTGTGGAAGGTCCTGGCCAGGGCCGGGATTCGTGATGAGATGATCGCCGTCATCCGCCAATTCCACGACGGAATGCGGGCGCGGGTGCGGATGGACGACGGAGAGTTTTCGGCCTGGTTCTTGGTCACACAAGGCCTACGACAAGGGTGTGCACTGTCCCCACTGCTGTTCAATATCTTCTTCGCCGCGGTCATCGAGGTCGTTGCCATTCGATTCAGCGAGGATGGTGTTATTCTGGAGAACCTCGTGTACCTGGAGGAGGAGACGGGAGCAGGGGCGAGGACACCACTTGACCGAGTGTGGAGGGCGGTATGGGGGATGCTGTATGCCGATGACGCCGGCGTCGTATCGAGGTCTGCCGAAAGACTGGCGAGAATGATGAACGTCATCGTGGAGGTGTTCGGGAGTTCGGGCTGACGGTATCGGAGAAGAAGACGGAGACGTTCTTGATGCGCGCAAAGGAGAAGCACACAACAACACCACCGCCCCCCCCGCCGCCACCGCTGATCATCGAGGCAGCAGGGCAGAGGTATGCCCAGACGCCTGAATTCCGGTACCTAGGTGGCCTCGTCAACGAACATGGCGACCTCACCCGTGAGATCAATACCGGAGCAGAACGGCGTGGGCATGCGTCAGGAGATATAGCCAGGAGCTCGTCGACAGGCCGAAAGCACCGTTCCGACTGAAGACTCGCCTGCTCCAGGCCGAGGCGATGGAGGCACTGCTGTACGGCTGCATAACATGGGCCCCACGTTAAGACCAATACCGGACGTTGCGGACGATACACCACCGACTGCTCCTGCGAGTTATCGGTTACCAACGCAAGAAGGGCACCTACCGGCAGCTTTCCTACGCCCAGACCCTGAAGAGGGTAGGGTGCCAGAGCGTGGAAACCACTATCCGGCAACGGCGCCTGCTGTTCGCGGGAGCGCTGGTAAGGTAGCCAGGCGGACGACTCCCGAAAAGGGTGATGCTTGGCGAACTGGTGGGGGGGGAGGGCCCAGGCAGAGGGAAACCGGAGCAAAACTGGCAGATGTGCCTGAAGGACGACCTCAAGATGTTCGAAGCAGAGCACGGATCTACGGACGCCGAGCCATGCTTCTTTCGAGTCCCGGAAACAACTTGGATGGAAGCAGCGAAGGTAAACGGGGGGGTACCGTGGCATACAGGGGTACTGCAGGGAGCTAAGAGGTTCATGGCCTCCTGGCACAAGAAGGAAGAGGAGGCTAGCCGACAACGAGCGCTCAAACGAAACAAAAAGCCCGACAACACGGACACGGCAACAACCACGGGGGTGGGAGGGGTACAGCAGGCGGACGAGACGGCGAGGAAAGGCAGGAAACACGAAGAGGCTGGCCGAGTGGCGCGAAACACCGTGCCGAAATGAACCTCTTGCTTGACTTATCTCCCCCCCCCCCCCCCCCCAGCACTGCACCATTGCACCAACCCCCCGCGAGCGATGACGTGCATGAGCGGGCTCGAGTGGCCCGCTTTATCTTGTGTTGTTTTGGGTTGTTCTGTTTGTTTGTTTGTTGTTTGTCGCTGAGGCGTGTGTCTTTCTCTGTCTGTGTCGTTCTCTTTCCCTTTGCTTCTCTACATCTGCTCTATTCCTTTCTTCTTCTTTTGCTTTTCCTTTTTCTTTTTCCCGTTCTTTTTCTTTTTCTTTTTCGTTTTACTTTTTCTATCTTCTTCCAATCTATAGGGTTACCTCGCATAGCGTACAGAGAGGCGAGCGGAGTGGTCTAGACTATCTGTCGTTGACTTTTATTGGCTAGCGGACCCTTCGGGTCCGTTTTATTTTCGTATTCCTTTTTTTGGGTAAGTTAGCCTGTGACCACGGGAATCGACCCAGCCAAGCGTTAGACTAGTACGGGCAGAAGAAGGTGAGCAGAGAGAACGGAACGGTTTTTAATGTGAAGACAACAACAACATAATGGTGGTCGAGTAGATCATGTTGTGCGGGGTCGAGAACCTTCACTCCGGGGGGTGATCGCACCACGTTGGGCTAAATTGGTTAAGCAGTTACACAGCAGTGCTTACAACTGTCTCTGGAAGTGAAAGCACCAGAAAATAAATTAAGTCATACGCAGCGGTCATCCGTACGCAAGGAAGCATGCACAAGATGCCGAACATCCTTTGCAGGATGCAACGCACCCGTCATGCGACCCACCGAATACCTCACGGTGCTTCGCGCTTGGTGATGTGAGAGCCTGGTCCGGTGAGAACCCGTCGTGCCCGTCCCGGCTTTGTAGGGATGCGAGGTCAATGGTCTAGCGACTACGGTATGCGCGACTATGAGTACACCCCCCCCCCCTCCTCCCCTCTCTAGTCTACATGGGAGGTCCTTCTGTGTCGTCGGCGCTGCGCTACACCGAGTTAGAATTCTACAGCATCTCAACCCAGGAGGCCGTGGCAAGTCTCTCACCGGTTCCCGGTGCGTACAATATACCCAGTCGTGTGTGCTTTGCTCTCTGGCTATAGCGTGTTCCAGAAGCCGCAATAGATCTGCAACAAACTCCGCTTGCCAGGGAGCCGGGGTGACTACGGAAGTCAATCCCTCATGCTGTAAGTTCAGTGCATTCGTATGCGAAGCGAGGGCGAAAACACGTAGCCAGGCCGGGCGACGAATATCGTTGCGTCGTCTTTTTTCACCAGGTGAAGGGGTCAAGGTACCGTCGGCAATCAGCCTTCCCGTCTCTCCTTGTAAATAAACGTGCCTCACTGACGGGTGCTTGCTTCTTGCCGAACCGGCGGTTAGATCACAAAGGTAGAAGGTTTGGAAAATGTGTGCTGTCCACACCCTTGTCAAGCAAACATGAAGCGCATTGGTCTGCAACGCTGCATCCACTCAACTGGATTGTCTTCCTTGTGAGCACATTTAACCATTTGGCTCGATGCCACTTCAAAACAAAACTGATGTGCAAGTATGCCTACGCCCAAAGTCAATGGTCATGCAGACAGCAGCTGGTGCAGAGACGCAGGTGCTTTCCTGCGCCTCTATGCCCATGGTAGAGGAGGAATCTTGTCTTTTACCAACGAAGTGGCGCTAAAGCAGTCGAGTAACTTGTACAACATTGACTTGAACGAGAAGAGGATAATGAGCGGCCCTTGGACCTCCAGCACGCACAAAGAGCTCCCACCCCTGCACGCACCGCCACAGCAACGGCTACATAAATGCTGGCCAACACTCTCCGCCCTTACCGACAACTACCCCATCACCACGACTGAGAACCTGGGTACAAGCCACGCCGCTGCGTTGGTGTGTGTCCTTGCGGTGTTTTTGTTCCGTGTTTGTTTCTCTCCGCTGCTCTGCTGTATCCTGACAGGGTTTTCAGGGCAAAAAATTGGAAAAATTGGATCAAAGGCGATCACGAAACCAACCTTACCTCAGAGGGAAATCGGCGAGACCCCGCGTGAGACCACCCCGCTCAAGTGATGTGGCTGGATTTTCTACTCGTGCCCACGCTTTGCCCTGTTTCCAAGCGCCCGTGCTGTTGTGGATTGCCACACCATGGCACAAAACAAAGAAAAGCGGCACGACATTTTTCATGCACGTCGATCATGCCGCAACCGCACCCCGCGGATGTACAATAGTTGGTGGCCCACCCCCCTTACAATATCACGACCCCCCCCATAATGCCATGTGAAGAGCAGCAGCAGCACAGCAGGCAGGAGCCGAGAGAGCGCGCCGTTGCCGCTTTTCTCGCCTAGCCTCGTTGCAGATATCGAGTCTATCTTGGCTTGAGCTGTGTCGGACTGCTTGCGGGCCTGTCTTCCGGCCAGATGATGACGAAGATTGTACGCTCTGTCCTTGCGGCAGCGGTCGTGATTGCGTTGATCTGCGGTCCAGGGGATGCGTTTGTTGTAGGCGCGGGCCGGGGGCTGGCTCCAGGGCGACCAGTGCATGCGACTACGTCGGTAAGTGTGCCCTCAAAGCTTGTTTCCAGCACATGTAGGGTGGATGCAGTCCGTCGCTTGCATGTGTCGGTACATATTCGCTGGTGGGTTGGCTGTCTGTCTCTCTGTCTTGTTGCAACGTGTCGGGCCGTGCGTGCGGCGCACCTGATAAGTTGTAGTTTGGCTCGCATCATGTGTTGCATGCTCCAATCCCATAACGTCTGGCTTCCAGCCGGCTGTGTACTCTCCACATGTTGACAGGGGGGAACCCACTCACTCACATCTTGGGATCGCCGCCAATGTTGGGTAGCGATTTATGTGTTGTGGCCGTTGCTGCTTGCTCTCTCATGAGCATGCAGGGAACATCTTGCATCTTGGGATCGCCGAGGGTGGGCGCTGTCTACATGTATAGCTCAGGCGTCTACTGCTCTCTTGTATCTCATTTGGTGTCCCTGCACAGCACCATTGGTCGCAACTGCTGTGGAATGAATGTCTAACAATTGAGCTCAGCCACAGGTGGCGTTTACATTGGTGCTCACCCACATTCAATGGCGACGCCTCTTTGGCATCCAGTGTTTTTCTTCGCAAACCGCATGCCGGTTTTGAAGCATCGACAACACACCCGAACACTGGTGTAGACGAAAGCGCCAGTTCATAAGAACATGATTGCTGTTTTACCGCAATGGGTACGACTGATTTTCGCATTTACCTCATCGCATGTAGCAATCTAGTCTAGATTCATCATGCACATTCATACCCATTCCGAGCTCGCCGGCGTACCTCGGCAAGCGGATGCCTGCACCACAGCAGGGGCAGTGCTATTCTACGAAAGTGCCGCACTGCATGGGGTGCTGTTCGCATGCATACTTGTAGGCTCCAAGCAGCCGGGGGTTCGCATCCGCCGCCGTTCACTCGGACAACGTCCAACCTGAACTCAGTCCAGACAATAGTTTCCCCTCCCGTTCACCGTACGGGTCAGCAGAGAAGAGTTTGTCTCCAAAGTACGAGCAAAGTCACATCACAACAGACCCCAAGGAAACCCTACTGATGTGGTACAATCCCCTGCCCCTCTCGGCCTCCGCCAGGCATTCGCCCCCGCTTGCTGTAGTAGCCCGCCCAGAGGTCGACCTGCGGGCGGAATGACGTTCCGGGCCTCCCTATCAAGCACGCCGGCATTCCACGGTAGGAACCGGAAAGCTATGTCGACACGGAGGTTGGGCTTCCGGGAAGGTGAAGGGGGGATGAACGAGGGAGGGCGCAACGGGGGCGCCGTCGGTGGGAAGGAGGGAGGTGGGGAGGGGGAGGCTGTTGCAGCGCGGCGCACCCGCTTCGCTCGGCCTGCGGCGGTTTTGCGGTTTGTGCGGCAAGCGGTGGAGCGCGGGGTCAGCAAGTCCAGGTGATTGTTAACCACCTAATGACGGGGTGCGCCCCCCCCCTGCCCCCGATACATGTCGTGTACCGTGTTTCACGCAGTCGTGCTCTGCGCTCGTGTGTGCTTGCTACTGCCTGCCATGTGTTTGGAGACGACGTAGAAAGAGTTGTGGCCGTTTCCGCCAAAGAGTGTAGACGTTTCCAGTTCTTCCCGGACTAGCTTTATTGTTGGGAGGTTGTCGTTCGACCTTCCAACATTTGGGGGCATGGCAGGAGTGCTTCGAGATCGGAGACACGATGTTCCGCTGAGTGGCGTGTGCCTGTTGTGGGTGCTCTGGGAGTTTGAGTTGATTTTTGATCATCTTGGGCTGTCTCTCCAGCCATTAGACTATTCTCGCGCTGGTCAAATGTGAGTAGCTAGCGGGGGGAGGGCTCCATTTCCCGGCATCAGTCATGTTAATTTGCGAGAAACGGTGATCGCTCCTCGCCCTCCACAGTTGCTAGTGCTGGATTTGCCATGGAAACGTTTTTTTTCGGCGGAAAGCTTTGCGTGAGGCGGGTTTGGTTCGTGTCCATGTTTCCCTCCTGACGCAGTCCCGATAGGGTGCCCTCGAGTGCTTTGTGGTTTGGACGGGGTTGTTGTTTTGCTGGGACTATGATTCAGAGTTCGACTGGCGACGGACTCTTTTGCAGTGGTCTCTTGGTTTCTTGTCCGGTTCGTCTGGTGCGATGGGTGGTTTCAGGCGGGGTTGTTGGGTGATGTCATGGTTGAGTTGCACGGCGGTCCGGTTGGTCCGTTTGTGGTGGCTGGCGAGGAGCTGCCTATGGCCGCGGCGGCGGCGGCTGGGTGTACACTAGGAGCAACCAACAGCTAGGTGTATGCAAGTCTCACCGTCAGGTACGCCGGGTACCCTAGGCGAACCCACCCCGATCCAAACAGCATCCCCCTGTTGCTTGGCGCTCATTACCGCTGGGAGAACGGGAAAAACAAACGTATTTTTGTGTCTTGCTTTGCATCTGGCCTTCCTTCAGCCTCTAACTCGTTCTCCCCCCCTGTGACGCGTTCTGGGCATCTCAGCAAGGGGACGAGGGCGCGAGTCGCTGCGTGGCGCCGAAGGATGTCGGTGGCCTTAATCGGTGTTGCCGCTGCCGTGATGATGATGACCGCCTCGGCCGGCCCGGCCCAGGCGCTGTTCGGGATTGGTGGTAGGAAGGAGGCGCCTGTGACTCGCCTCACCTACATGCCGGAGAGCATCTACCAAGAGCGGGAAGAGCTGCAGAAGTTTGTAAGTCTAAAGTGGATTGCCACTTTTTCCGCATTTTGCACCTGAGTGATGCACGTTTTCTTTCGGCTTCCCCCTTTTTTTTTTTGCTTTTGTTCAAGCGGCGGCACTCGCACGCAACCAGAGCGCTGTTGGACATGGATGAAAACCTAACCCTTGTCGGATCAAACAGGCAGCTTCACGAAAATCTTCGCGTGGTGCCGGAAAGGGGATTGCGTTTGGTGGGATCGTGGAATTTGTGCTCTTTCAGCCCTGTCGGGCCGTTTGATTGCTTTGATATTTCACGCGTGCGGCCTGTTTGATTTTCGGCATCTATGCATACGTCGCGAGTAGGCAGGAGTAACAGCAACTTGTGAACGGCAGCCCGCCCGAGCTTTCTCTACTACGCCTCATGTTTTGCGGTCTTCTTGAGCTTTCGCGGCACCATAATATTCGGAAGTCGATGTCATCAAGGTCAGCGGCACGCCCACCGCCGGTGGATTGACGGGTTGGTAGATACATAGGTCGTAGCCGTGCTGCCTCGAATGAGGCAATGGACAATGAGAGTACGCTAAAAACTTGTAACGGTCTGTTCTTCTGTTTTTTGCGCCCTGCGTACTGTACACGGATCGGTTTGCGTGATAAATCACTATCAGGTTAAGATCAGACTGAATAGGTGCCAAGAACGCCCCCATTGGTCGGCTCGAGTAAGAACCGTTTCCGAAAAATCGCCTGCTTAATGGGTGTCCAAGAACCGCGATAGCACTTTCGCCATAGAGACAAGTGTCATTGTACCCCACGAGCTGGACCTTTGGTTTCGTTCGAATGGCCTTTGAGTGAGACCCTTGCGACATCAACGGCCGTGCGGCAAGAATGTAGTCGTGGATCGGCTCCGGGGATGCGGCATGTTGACCATCTGCAATAAACATTTCTGCATCGTCGTGTGTGCGTGTACCCTTGTCTGAATGCTGATGGGTCTGATTTTCTGGGAAGGTTGGGGGGTGGTGTTGTGTACCGCGAGCAAGAGATTGCTTTGGCACCACCCAGTCTTCTGCGCTAGTGCCCCGCTGCGTGTATGCATTCCCTCTGCATGAGCTGTGCCCATCTCCATGTTTGAAGTGTGGTCTCGTCCTGGCCAAATTCGGGTGAATTTTCATCTTCACGCACCCTCGTTGTGTATGATGATATCGTCAGACATCTCCAAAGATGTTGCACAATGAACTGATTTTAGTTTAATGTTCTCTTGTCGCCCCTGGCTGCCGCGTCTGTGTTGGTGCCCCACTCCTCCCACGTTTACGAGCCACCCATAGAAAGTAAAAAGGAACGGTTGGCCATCGGTGATCGGTCCTGTGGGAACAATGCTCCGGTGGGAACAATTCTCTGTCCTCTCGAGGACGCGTGGTCAATGCTCCTCTAACCGCTAAGGCATGCGAAACCTCAGAGTACGCCCCCCCCCACTCCTCCCTCCGTGTGATGCCCTCCGCGATGATGGGTGTGCTCGTGTGGGCGCGCCATGCGTCTTGTCTACCCCTTGCCAGTGCGAGACGCCCCAGCAAGACCGGTTGTTCGACTCCAACGACATGACCGCGTTCGAGGAGGAACTGGACGGGTGAGGAGACACCAATTTGGCCTCCCCAAATGTTCACGAGCTTTCAATGTGTAAATCCGGTCGCCTGAACGTTTCTACGACGTTTCTGAGAAAATACGCGCCGTCGAGAAGCCAAAAATGTTTCCTGAGTTGGGCCTTGCATGTATATACATGCGGGCTGTGCAGGCAACCAACACGTCGACGGTGCTCCCAGCGAACCCATGGATCCCCCGATCTCAAAGGAAAAAAACCTCCCTTCGCCCCCCTCGCTTTCTTGGTCCAGGATTGACATGTTCTCGAACAAAGTCGCTCCTAGCTACGGGGCGCGGGAGTCGTTCCGCCTAAAGTACGCTCGGTGAGTCGATGGTATGTGTTTATCACTCAGGAGCACGTTTCTTTATCCTGGATGATGTTTCCAAGGTACCTGCCGATAGGAACAAGGTGGTGGCTGGCTTGTTTGCCTTTCTCGTTCTTTATCCTGGATGATGTTTCCAAGGTACCTGCCGATAGGAACAAGGTGGTGGCTGGCTTGTTTGCCTTTCTCGACTACTGAGGCGTTTAAGTTTTCGTGTCTTGCCGAAACAAGGTCTCGAAATGCGGCGGGGGTCTGATTCGTCTTGGGGATGTTTATTGTCGTCTGGGCGGCGTGCGCTCTTGCTACCATTCCTTCTCGTGGGCCTTTCTTGTACGGTCGCCTGTTCGTGCGGAGAGTTGCGCTTGTTATGTTCTGTTGCTGTCGCTTCTCCTCCGCTCCAAGTTTGGCCTGAGGCTGGTCTTGCCGTGTGTTTGTGTCAGAAGGTGGCCAGCCCTTCGTCTACAGCACTTGGTAGCACCGGTGGAAGACCGGTTTTGCGCTTGTGGCAGTCCTTATCGAGTCCGAGTGTGCATTTCTGGAACAATGTTCGGGTATCGACAATTGCCTCAATAGCTCCCCGAGGCACACCCAAGCATTGAGTCGACGGATCCATTTTTTGAGCATGGTGGGCAGGAAGCCGAAAGCGTTGGAGAGCCTCACCACTACGAGTGGATCGTAACAACAATCGCGCTCCGACCGTGTGCAAGTACACCAGTTGATGCATCGAGATGCTGACAAACTTTTGGGTGTCGCAGCCATGCCATAAATGCGTGAATGAAGCACACGTGGTTGGGCCAACCATCGTGCTGAAGTACATTATTTGCGGTAGTTTTCCTGATAGCTGCACAACGCCTCAAGTTCTACATACGACAAGACCCGCGGAAGAGGAATCATTTTGTAGGCCCTGGTTTAGTTGTTGTCCCGATGACGATCACGACCGCACGCACACCCCGAGATCGACCGCCTTTGTTTTTTTCCTGCATGTCGTGCCTGGCGATCGAAATTCACGGACGCAGCCATGTTGAAGACTTCATAGCAATGGATGAAGGAAAACTGGCTACCGGGTCTTTCGGAGTCGCCAGTTTCGCCCTCATAGGCGGCCTTGCGGTGGTCGGTAAGGCGGGATTTACTAGGTGCAGAATCTGATTCTTACGCAGCACAAGTTTTTTTTTTCGCGATATCCTCGTCGCCGTGTAGCGCCCATGCATACCTAGCTTCGCGGGGGCTCACTCGCGTATGTTGGACGCTTGTCCGAGATGGGATTACACGTCGAATTTTCTCGTACCAGCGCGTACCCCCGCGGTATGCAGGAGACTGGCACGGGTTGCATATGGGTATTTGTAAGTTCGGCGGGTGAAAGGAAATCGCCATGGGAGTGGCCCAGCACACCCCAGGAAGGTGCCGTCAAGGCGCCGACCACTTGGCCCTGTCGTGCCTCTGGAGACGGACGTGCACATGCGCGCGTTGCGCTCTACCCACACGGAGCCTAGTCTACCCTGCAACTTGTTTTCGTGTGGGTCGCTGTGCCACGGGAGTCGGGCAACGGATGCTAGTTGTGCATTATGTCTATCCTTGAGCACCTGGGTTTCTCTTACTCGCTGAAGGACACCACCGGGCGTACTTGATTCTGCAATCTTTCGGCACTTTGGCTTTGTGGGCTAGCCCGAACCACGTCGTTCACCTCTCGCCCCCTACCCTCCTAGCTTCGTTTTTATTGTTTTTTTCGTGGGTTTGGCAAACCTGTATACCCGACCCCCTGTCAGCGTGTTGTGCGGAGCCCCCCTCTAACCACGAACTTGTTTCGTCGCCCCCTGGTCAGTTGGTGGTACCGTGCTTGGCGGCTTTACTTGGGCGTGCAGGGCTTTCATAAACATGGCACGGGAGGTGAGCGATCTCGCAGAGGGTTCCCCTGACGATGCCGTACATGCTTTCGACGGGAGTGCTCTCTCTAGTTGATGTTGCGGTGCTGCTGTTGCGATCCGGTCATCCGTCGTGGTGGGTTGATTATTGTCGATGGCTTCCTTTCCCGAGCTGCCTGAAAGGTGATTGAAAGAGTACTGCACAGCAGCAGAGTTCTCGTTCGACTCTCCGGGAGCGCGCGGCTGCTGCTATTTATTTAGTGGTTTTGCTCTAGCGTTGCCCTCTTTATCCTGGCTGAAGCGCAATTGTTGGTCCTGAACGCATGTCCTTCCAATTGTTTGACTCTTTTTTCAGGAGAAGTATGCTTTTGTTTTTTGTGGTTGCTGGTGTCTCGACTGTGTGGCGTTGCCCGTGTGTGGCTGGTGTTTTCTTCACGAGCAACAAGGTCGGTCTTCTATTGCTCACCGTGGAGTGCTTTTAAGTTAATGTGTGCCCCACGGCGCTATGTGGTGCAATGTTTTCTGGTGTTCTTGGCACACTCCCGTACGTACGGACTGAACCTTCTACCGCCCAGCATAGAAGAACATAGTCTTGAATCTCTTTTTGCGAGTGGGACACCGTGCGCAATATCCGACCTGGAACAAGCATCGCGGCGACTCTTCTACGCTGCTGCTTTGAAGATGCGTGTAGAGAACCTCATGTTTGTTCACCTGTGCCTTGAGATACTGTAGTCGTCAAATCACACGCAACAAAACACGAAATAAGACACGGACTCTTAGGCGCGATACAACGGATTGCCGCGCCGCGAAGAACCTTGCTTTTATAGGCTACAGCTCGAGAGTCTTGCGGACTTTTTTTGCCGGAATCTGCGCACCCTCTTGTGCGACGACCCCCACGCTGAGGTTGCTTTTTCTTTTGTCTCGTCCTTTGTTTTATTTGTTCTCGCCCCAGTGCCAACTCAAAGCACTGTGCCAACTCTATGCATCTGTACTGCACCAGCCGTGCCAACACTGTTATATTCAATCGCCCCAACTGGCCACACTTTCGGGAGTGGTTGCTGTGCTCGCAGCTTGTTCGGACCAGTTCGTGTTCACTCACCACCCGCCGGATCGTCATGTGAAAGCAACATTGGGCTCTGGCCGTCACCTTTTCTTTTTTTCGTCTTCGGCAGCGATTGTCGACTACGACCGGGTCGATTATCAAAATGTTTACGCACCGACCGCCGTTTTTCATTTTTTTTTCTGTTTGCTTGCTTTGTTTTGTCTCGCTGAACAGGAGGAAATTTTCCTCTACGGGGAAGAGATCAGCGTTGACGCTACCGAAAAGCCAGACGAGGTGCGTCTGTTCCGACACTTTCATTCTTCAAGTTGTGATACATACGCAGCAGGGTATGAACTTCACAACAATCTGTTCTGCCAGTTCTCCGGTGGAGTTGCCCTTTTGTTCAGAGTTGGAAATCCACGCTGCCGTGCATGCCTCCCTGTGGGATTCGTCATGTCTTGGAAATGTTAGCCCGCCCCCTTGTCTGCTTCTTTTTTTGGGTTCTCTCACCTGCCTGTACTGGTGCTAGAGATTGCTCCGGCAGTCTCAGTAGGTAGTGGTCCGGTCGTGGCGAACAGCTGTCGCTAGTCGAAAGACGTCGATCGCGGGTCGGACTCCCTTGAATATGTGTTTGAACAATATATTAAGTAGATCCCCAACTCGGAACCCTATCCACAACCAAGTTTGGTTCTTGAGCATTTTGCCCATTACATGCAACGCGATCGCATACTGTCATTCCTGGGCTTGAAGCGTGTTGCAATCTGAATGCAGCCAGTTACCTTTGACGCCCCCCCGAGCTTTTGGGTTTGATGTAGCGCAGCTGCGTGTCAGTACCGCACCCGACAGCGCTACTGTATCATGCCATCTAAAACCCAGAAATGTGAACACCCCGCGTTTTCGACTTGTGGTACGTTCTGTGTTGGGCTCTCGTGATGTTTGTGTCTTCCTTCTGCCCCTCTTTGGTTCGGCAAGGAACTGGACGATCTGGACGAAGACTTCGACCTGGACGACGATGACATGGAAGACTACAGCGCACCTGGTTCTGCATCCGGGGCTGGCGGCAACCCTCCCCCCCCCTCGACGCCTCCTTCGGGTAGTGGGGGCGACGGGGATGCCGGTGGCGCCGACTCGAGTGGAGATGACCTGTTGGGCATGTAACGTGCGGGCGCCATCGAAGGCCTGGTTTTGGTACTGTACCCCCGTCCCGATGGCCCGATGGCTTGGGCCACGCGCGGAATAGCGTTGATGATTTCGCAACAGCACTCTGCTCTGTTCAGCGGAAACCCATGCTGGTTTTTGTTGACTCGCAGAGCGAAGGGATGCCCCTTCATGTGGCTCTTCAGACAAGCGATTAGCGACATGTGGAGACCGAGAAAGTAGCCGAAATTCCAACGATTCCCTCCTTAAGGTCTGTCGCACTAATGTAGGAGATTGAGAGTTTATTGCCCACTTTGACTCCTGAGCGTGAAGTCGATCCGAGTATGGCCAGCGGCTTTCAGGTCAAATCGTTCGTCCGGCGTTCGTAGAGATGATCAAAACAGTGTTCCCGATCAAGGGAAGAGATTAGTGAAGCCGCTGGCAACGTGCATGCAAACCACTAAGAAACTGTATCGTACCAATATTTTCAAGCCCCCTACGGGATCGGGTTTCTGTCCCCACTAATATGCCCTCTGAATACAGCAGTTCTACGCTAGATCGCTAGAAGACACATCTTGGAAGCAGCTTTTTCCCAATTCCAAATTGGAGTCTCAGCAGCACCATCAAAGAGTAGAAATGCGACCGGGAAAATTGTCACAACACATGACAACGATTTTCTCTATGCTCACGAACTTCCGGGCCGTGCCTTATTGGCGGTGACCAAGGGTGACCAAAATCTCTTAAGCCCGCAGTCTCACGGCTCGCCTCGTCGAGTTGACGGAATGCCGCCGGCCTCCGTGCAACGGGCCGTTTCAACTCAAAGTGATTCCAGAGCGCCACATAATAACCAACTCATATTTCAGGCAGGGGGAGACTCGCGGCTTACTCAACGGCTACAACGGAGGTTCGCAAATCGATTTTGGCCGGTTTCGAAGGGCCGCGACAGACCAAATCTAGTTTGGCATCGGATTGATGTTGGGATGTGGTGTGGAGGGATGGGTGGTTTGTTGTGCCGTGGGCATGGTGAAGTTGAGTTGACGTCAGTTCAGTCAGGGTGTGTTACTTGAACCTTTGCCTGGTAGTTTCTTCGGGTCCGATCGGGTCGCTCAGGTGGTCTTTGGGGGGCCGGCCGTCTTCGTCGATCACGCCGTTATGGCTCCTCCGTCATTCCTTGCCGTCGCCGTCAAATCCCGTTGTGTGTTGGAGAACAGGCACAGCTCCGCCAAGGCGGGCCGAGACTGGAAAATCTTGTGTGTTGCTTCACTTGTGGTGCCCCAGTAAGCTACTGTCCTCTCCTGGCTATTGCTGCCTCAAATATCTCTCTGTACTCCGAGCTTCAGTAGTCGTGTACATTTCTCTCTCCTTGTCGTACAACGAGCGTTCCGCAACTGCATGAACCCGGTCTTCGCCCTCGGAGCCGCATTTATTTGCAATTGAACTCGTCGTCACCGCTTACGTCGTCGACGGCTGTGCCCCCAGTCCTAAGTTTGATCTTCAGCTTACTCCCTGCATCCATTGGTTCATGTAGGTGCTCCTTGAACCCTATTCCTTCTTTCAGTATGTATTTCTAGTCTGATTTCCTTGGCTAGGTTTTGTTCTTTTTCTCCCTCGGCAGAAGCCACCATATGGGAGGGCGGGCGGGTGTACTCACAGCCGTGCATGCCGTAGCCGTTTGACCACCTCGCTCGTCGCATCCCTACAAAGCCGGGACGGAGCACGCCGGGCTTTCACCGGACCAGACTAGCAAATCACCAAACGCGAAGCGCCGTGAGGTATTCGGCGAGTCGCATGGAGGGTGCGCTGCATCCTGCTAAGGGTGTTCGGTATCTCGTGCTTATACTCCATGCATACGGATGACACCTGCGAACGGCTCAATAAACATATTTTCATGTGTTTTCACATAGCTTCCAGAGACAGCTGTAGTGTTCAACTGCTGTACCTCGAGGGTGCTTGGCCAATCTAGAACAACGGGGTGCGTGGTGCGTGGTGCGTGGTGCGATCATTCCCCTTTTTTGCGCGGAGTGAGGGTTCTCGACCCCGCACAACATGATCTACTCGGCCACCATCATGGATACCGCAAACGAAAACCGAAAAGGCAACGCCCTCCCCCCGGCAATCTGGTTGACGAACTCAGTAAGCGATCGGCGTGTTCTACAACGTCCTTGCCAAGCGACGAAACCCCAAACAAGGAGTGTGGTGGCTGGGTGTGTGTGTATAACATGCAGGTCCAATCGCACATTTGGCCTCAAGCCGTGCAACGAACCCTCTTTTCATTGTAGTGCTCCTTTGACGGGTGAGTACGCGCCAAGTAGCAAGTCTTGGAGACGTCGAGGTTGAAGATGGTAGTGTCAAACCCGACTCCAAGTCTTCAAGACCAGCCAGTGATTGCGTTTTCCGGAATCATTCCATTTGCCGACACATCGACAACGGTCCAGATCTAATCTGCATCGAGGATGCTGACATGAGTTCCATGAGTTCGTTGTCACCTCGAGCGATTGGAGCTAGCTGTTGACGATTTCAAAAGCACGCTGGCGAACGGCAACAATCAAATTCTTCGTCGAGTGGGCGCATAGGGGTCAACCTTGTCATAACTGATTAAGGCAAGTAGATTACGACGAGGTGGAGTTGGGGTTAGAGGTCTGGATCGCAGGGTTCTGGACGACGATGACTAGGGTGGATGGGAGTACGTGATGGCGCAATAGTCGAACCTGGTGCATGTCGCAAAGGGTATAATTTTGCCGGCACATGCATCAACACCATGCGGTCTGACGACTTTCATGCACAACCAAAAGGTGACGCAGCTCCTGCTCTCGGCAACGAGGTGCTTTCAAACAGCGTCCAAAGTCATTACCATGGCATCAATGATAACCCCATATCAGAGAGGTCATGGTATCGAACATGACCCTGATGCGGACCAGAGATGGATGCACGCTTACAATGACCCAGATTTATCCACGGCGGTAGTCCCAATCGGCTGAACGCAGGAACAAATTTGTACCAAATACGTTGGACGACCTAAACCATAGATGTTGCATGTCGGAATGGATAACACAGACTAAACATCCCACACACCGTGCCAAGGAGCAACTCACGGTTCTCGAGAGCCACGTGTTTCATGAATCTGGACCATAGATTTTGCTCGAGCATCCGTACGACGTCGTTGAGTGGTTCCTGGAGAATGCTCGCCCTTGCGTCGACGGCGAGCTGATCGAACATCTCCCTGCAGGTTTCGGTTGTTTTCAGAAACGTGCTCGACAAACTAAAACCCAACCGCGTGTGCCCCAATCCTCACAGTGCTTAGCACCAGGGAAACGAGCGAAGCGGGTGAGATACAGCGCACAACTATGATCCCAACGAGCTGGGCTAACCAGGCCGTGATGATCAGCGGTGACATCAGTCTACTCGCTGTGCGCTTTGCGCTATTCCATATCGCACCTAAACAAAGCGCTGGATTCCGACCATGTACGTGAGGAGCTTGTTCACCACCTACCTTGGTCTGAAAGCAGCCACGTGCTTGCTGGTGGCGCTAGAGATATTGACCTCATCTGGAGATGTGCGCAGCAAGTACTTGTCTGAGATCATGGTAAAGGCCATGAACTGCTCGTCTGCATCAGTGGCGTCCTGAAGCACAAACCAGAAGGCGAACACAGCAGTGTTTAGTGAGCTGGCCGACACTGTGATATGGACTGTAAGATATACTCGTAGCATAGTAATGTGGTTGAATAAGAGGCATGGATCTACGGAGATTGCAGGTGGTAGATTGCGGAGGAACAGGGAGTTTCTGCTTGGTTTCTTCGGAGATCCGATGAGTGATCTGAATTGCGTGACGGGTAGGTGTGGTGATGCACTCTTCTGTTCCTCGCCTTCTTGTGTTCTCTGCTGTTCCCTCTTCTCTCTAATACAAGACTTTCCCATCTCGGCCCTCACTGGCCGAGTAGCCTTTCTCCACAAACCTACAAGCTTCGGCCTACCCGGTTTATCCAACACGCTAGCGTTAACGACTTTGTCGAGGGTGATTGGGTAGCACCGATGGGCAGCCGCATGCGCGGCTGACGACATCCAACCAGACGAAGAGGCCAACAGCGGCGAGGGCCTGCACAGCAGCAGCACCCACAAGACCTACAGCAGCGCTCCCAAGACCTACAGCAGCGCCATCGTTAGCTGGAGCCCGCCGTCTACTGGGCTTGTAGGCATGAACAGGCACGTGATGACTTGTCAGTTTTCGACTGCTGTCGTTACGTGTACACACACCCATCCATGCGATGATGCGGTACGCCTACCTACATAGTGCCGTCAGATTCTAAACGCGGTATTACGCCGTGCGGTACTGCCGTCAAACACCAACGCTTACTCCAACTCCACCTCCACCCGGTACTGCCGTCAAACTCTCTCTCCAACTCTTTCTCTAGTATAATCGCGGCAACACGCTGCGCGGTAAAGCCGTCAAACACCAACAACACTTGCTCCATCAAAACGCGACAATACGTCGTGCGGTACAGCCGTCAAACTCCACCGCTCGGTCAAAGGCCGACTACCTGTAGCAAATGGGTAGACACAATCCAGGTTACCAGTAATCCTCAAAAACTGATGCCAGTTTCTAAACTGATGATATTGTGTGTGCGTGTAGCATGGTATTAGAAATAGTATTGTGCGTAATGTAATGCTGCAGTGATTGGCGAAGTTGTGTGCTTTGTCTTCCTGACAGCCGTGCTGAGACCAACTTTCTCTCGCCGGCAACAACGTGATCAACGTTTTATCTGGGCTCTCTTTGGTAGCTACTTTTTGAGCAACAGGTTTAGCCTGATCAAAAATGCGTGATCAACGTTTTATCTGGACTTTCTTTCGGTAGCAGGTTTAACCTGATCAAAAACTTTTCATGTCTTGGTTGTGTTAGCGAGTACCACAGACGTGTGTGTGAAGTCTCAGCGACGTGCAACATTGATTGGTACATCCACCTTGTTGCAGATTAAAAATCCACAATATTGACGAAATAAATGCTGATTTCCGAATATTGTTATACGTTGTCTTGAGGTTGCTATTTGTTGTGAGATTGCGGTTACAAAGTTGTGAAAGTTTCGACTTAGGATTGATTACCCTTTGTTTGGAACAGGAGCAGCGGCTGAATTATGATTTTGTGATAGAGGACTAATCAACCTCCGTTTCAGGATGATATTCAGCTATCTATGTATTGAGTGGCAATGTCGCAGTGATCGGTAATTTCAGACAAACATTGCACAAGTAGGATCCAATGACTTGAAAGTGTATTTCATTTATTGTTTTTTCTGCTGCAGTCACTACTGTGCAGAACCGGGGGGAATGTTGGTAGTATGTGATTCTCTTCAGCAGTGCTGGTTTGTTCGGAACTAATCTGCCGCCATCTTCTCCAAACGCGCGACCTGCCCTGCACCACCGCCGAGTCAATCCTCCGGGAGCGACAAATGTTCTTCCCCCACGTCAGGCGGACGCAAACATCCAAGCTCGAGTCGCGGCCAGCCGGAAAAGATGAAAGACGGAAGGCGACCGCGGCGAAGGCGTGCGAAATATCCGCTGGGGGGAGAGAAACAATGGCTTGGGCAATGGGTTAGCGCTGGAGCTTGATGGGCCGGCAAATGTAGGAGTTTCGAGTGTTATTGTTTTGGTATTGAATTGGAGGATTTTCGAGTGTTGATTGTTTTGGTATTGAATTGGAGGGTTTTCGAATGTTCTGTTTTGGTACTGGATTGGATTATATGTTTTGGCATTGAATTTGATTTGGTTTTGGTGTTCGTCGGGATTTATTTGCAGGAGGATTGTTTTTCTTGGGTTTCGACTGGATGAACATTAAATGTTGTTCTTTTGTTCTATGGTTCAGACTCCAACCCCTTCTAAACTCACGGGGGCGAATCTCCCAGAGCAGGGGGGCGCGTTGTTCTTTCGGAAGGAATTTACTTGTAGGTGGTACTACGTTTCTAGAGAGAAACAATAGGAATACTCGCGTATTTTCTGCACAAATGATCTTGACGCTGAACGAATGTTTGAGCATGGATGTTGTTTGATCGGAAATGTGAGAGTAAAAAATGGATCCATACCATACCCAGCTGCGTTTTACCTGCAATATGGGCATGTTCATACTTACTTCTGTTGTTGCGAAATTTGTGTTGTCTTTGTAGGATTTGTAGACGGATGGATGGATGTACTGGAAGCACAACGAAGGCGAATTTCTACGAATTGATCCGTGTTTTCGAAAGTGAACGTAATGACGAGCGTCACAAATAGGTTTGGTTCGATGGATTGTTTAATGCTTCGGTTGTGCGGGGGATATTAGTACTTTGCGGGTGTCGTTGCGGTGAAACACTGAGAAAGGATGGACCAGAAGAAGAGCGTTTTTCAGAGAAGGAATGAAGGCGGTGAGACAAGACGTTGTGAGTTCAGGAAAATTTGCATCATCGAGTTCTTGGTTATTTGTGTGTCATGGAGGAGTAGGACCTACATTTTGGGTCGTAGATGGAATTATATTGACTTGCCGTGTCATTACGATGCATACGAGCAGGGGGGCTGTAAGATATACTCGTAGCATAGTAATGTGGTTGAATAAGAGGCATGGATCTACGGAGATTGCAGGTGGTAGATTGCGGAGGAACAGGGAGTTTCTGCTTGGTTTCTTCGGAGATCCGATGAGTGATCTGAATTGCGTGACGGGTAGGTGTGGTGATGCACTCTTCGGTTCCTCGCCTTCTTGTGTTCTCTGCTGTTCCCTCTTCCCTCTAATACAAGACTTTCCCATCTCGGCCCTCACTGGCCGAGTAGCCTTTCTCCACAAACCTACAAGCTTCGGCCTACCCGGTTTATCCAACATGGACGTCGTGCGCATCACAGGCATCTGAACCAGCACATCAGTCATGTCCAAACAACGAACACTCAGCAGGTGCTCACCATCATCTCGTAGAAGGCCGAATCTATAAGAAAGTCCCAGCTTTCCAGGCATAGGTTTGTCTTGCAATAGTGTTCGAACCGCTTGCTCATATCTCCGCCTTCGCGCACGAGCGCCAGCACGCCTTCCACACCCGACATTTTCTCCAAGTAAGCACCGTCCTCGACGGGGACAACAGCGCCTCGAAAGAACCCAATACACCCACCACGATGCGCTCTCAGCGTAGGTATGAGTAAGCTATATTTTTCGCGATGGCGATGGAGGCATGCGGGGTAGAACAAAGGTGGTCAGGTCAAGGAAACGCTGAACGGGTCTTCAGGCATATCCTACCAAGAGCTGTTTCGCTTTAGAGGTACTGTAGACCACCACTGTTTCCTTCCGGGAAGCAAGCCTCTACTACCCCTTGAAAATGGTTGGTTCTGGCCAAGCCTAGACACAGCTCCCGGCGGTATTGCTGCATCCGAGAAGATGTGCAAGATTTGCTGCAGCGGACGTACAGTTGGAAAGTCAATATTTTGCATTGGGCGCTGTTTGACGCCTCGAACGACTTGGTTCAGTCGTTCGACCGACTGTCAAGCCTTCCCGCAAGACAAATTACATCCGATAGATCTCCACGGACTGCATCCGCCCCAACTCGACAGCATGAGGCGTGGTGATTGGTTTCATCGGCTGCATAGACACCTAGGTAGTGTCGCAGCTATTGGCGGTCATCTTCGGGTAGCAAATCAGTATTCCTAGCACGACGTTTCTGCAAGAGTTCTAGGACCGCTAGAAGACTGATGTTCAGGAAATGTTTTCAATTCAGAGATGAGCTCCGTGCCCACCTCTGATCACTCTCTCGTTCTCCTTCTCCCGAACCAGACTACCGCAGTTTGTTGTTTCCTACAATTCCTTCTTGGCCGCGAGCGTCAACACCAACAAGTTTGTCAACTCCGCGGCTGGACTTGCATGCTAGCTTTGCAGCACTAACGGCTCTCGGCAGCCATTCTTTGCAACCGTGTGCTGGGATACTCAACACAGAAAATAACACCAAAAAAACCTAACGGTCAGCCTCCGGAAAAGCACGGCTTCAGAACTGCTTCAGATGTCTTACCCCCAAAATCCGGCGCTGATCCCGAACATGAGGGCACACACTTCGACCGCGACGTGGACCTCGGGTGCATCTGATACGACCTTGAACTCGACAAGCACCCGAACAAACCACTGCAGGGCTGGGGTATGCGCAGCGATGCAGCGTCGGAAAAATGAACCGCAGAACGCGAAGCTTCGAGTACCTGCCTGGCACCAAAACCATCGGTTCAAATATCTCGTTCAGCTTTCCCTTCAGAATTGCAGGTGACACCCAGGGAACTAGCAGGCGAGCGAAACCAACAGACAGAATGATGTCAGCATTTCAGTGACACCCGACATTCGCATTCTTGGCTCCATGCTCGCTGAGACCTTTCAAAAGGAACAGTGCACAGTTCTTTCCTTCATGCCCGCAAGACAAGATTCTGCGGCGGTAAGTAACAGTGAAACCGAAGGTTGGGTCAAGCTTACCTGCAATGGACACACAGACCACGATCACTGTCGTCAGTTCTGCGTTAATATGAAACATGTCATCCACGCGAGAAAGACCCCAAGCGAGATGGAGGGCAGGCGCTAGGACACAAACCATGACACCCGTCACAAGCCTGATGTCGTCCCAGTAGAAGCAGTCGCGCGCGTTACTGCGCAGCATGGTTTCGTTAACGGAAGGCGAAGATGACGGACGTTAAACACGAAGAACTACATGTCCGCATGGCCACCAGGCCTGTCGGCAAAGTGTGGATGCACCAAGACTGCGGGAAATGTTTGTGTCCATCACCTTTACACAAGATATCAAGTTCCGTCTTCCGGTCAACCGGATGAAACGAAAGTGTCGCTTTCTCTTTTCCCAACCACAGAATCTCAATTTACCTCTAGGCTTCTGGTTCCTTAGGATAGTTTGTTGTGATCCGCGGAGCGCAAAGCGAGATTTGTTCCCTTTGTAAACAGGAGGGAAAGATGGCTCTATCTTGTAGGCTCTTCTTACCAACGCGACGAAGGGGCCCTAAGTTGCGCCTAATTCTAGACCACCCGAAAACAATCGCCTTTTTTCGACCTGAACGAGGTATATAGAGCACCGATCTACGATCTGCTGGCTTGTTAGGAGAAAGCAGACTAGGGCACTCTTCGTCACGCCGTTTGGTCGCGCTCCGACAACAGATGACCGTGCTTGACAGGCATTTGCCCCCAAATTCATGAGAGATTGTTTCCCCTTTCCCCGGGGAGTTGTAGAGGTAATAGAGAAGTAATCAATCGGAGATCTCTAACACACACACAGAGCTGCTTGGTTCAAGCCAGGAGAAACAGGGGTAGCACTCAGCAAATCACGCAACACTGCTGGGAGGGGCAAGGCGGCACTGGCGAAGGAAGGGATCCATTCACACAGCTTGTGGCAAAAGTCATCGTCTTTGCTGTTGCTTCGGTGTGTGGGGAGGGATCATCAGTAAATCGAACCTGTACCTGGGGCAACAAATACAAACTAACTGATGATTCCACCCCACGCGGTGGTATTTCTCAGGCTGCACTCTCGCGCTCGCAATTTCTGAGCGTCCTACAGCCTCCTGGTCGCTCTTGGCTTCTGGTTCCCTCAGAAAATTGCACAGGCAACTACCACGGAGAGGGGGGCTATACTGTTCTACGGCTCCAGAGGTTACCAGAGTCGAAAGATGGGATGGTGTACTAGCAAAGAACCACCATTCTGAACAATTGTGACCGTGGACGGTACCTCTCGATCTACCGGGTTCGAGAATACGCCCTTGAACGTCGGCAGAATTCACCTTATTGGCGACTTCTAGCGTAGGAAAAGGCCTACAGCTCTATTTATGGATTTAAACTTTGACCCAAGCAAAGGGTTATCCAAGATAAGCGATATGGACGGCGAGCCTTGCCTGCAAGCGGGTCATGATCTGTTTATACACACGTGGGATGTGATCCCGGAACCCCTTACGGTTGGAAATTTGCACTACTTAGCGCTCCGGCTCCTTCAACCTGCCAGTACTCGTGGAAACGTGGAAAACTGTACGTCGTCAGCAAAGTCATCATGGAGGGTTATTGCATCAGTTTCGACCGCACCCGATGGGTTTGCCGGTGGTTTCATACGTCCACGCTTTGCCTTTCACCCTGAATCTCTTCTTTTGGAGGGCAAGAACTCCTTGCCGATGAAAGTACAAGAATGGAGACGAGGGGGCATCTGCACCAAATCAACTCTCCATCTCCATTCTTAAAACCCCAAGTTTCCACCATTCGTAGAGAACCCAAGGCTGAACATACCGACAAGACGGCAAGACAGGAGTGTACCTTGAAGAGTGCACCGGTTTATCCCCAAAGAAGATTGCCGCTCGAACGGCGAGTCCCACTATAGCTGCCACCCAAGCGCGCCCATCATTATCTCTTTCCTGACGAACCGCGCATATTTTGCTCTATATTCCCTGCTGTACGCAACCACCAAGCGAACGGCCCTGACGAGATATGGATCAGTCCCAAATGCCAAGGCTGGGTAGCACATGGCGCCCAATTAGCGGTACGGATAGAGAAGCAGGAACTGCCTCTGTGTTAATGCATGGACGATCCGCGTCTGTAGAGTATAGTCTAGACCCAAAAGCCCGGTGCTGAGGATTATACCATGTAATTCTTCTCGAAACCAGTGTTGAACTTCGCCGGTGTCTCCCTGGGCAGTTGCAATAGTCGATCTGCGGCTATTCGCCTAAACGAGAGATAACTCCACTCAAAAGCAGAGAGCAACGGACTACATGTACGTACGTGCTCATCCGCCCAAGAGTTTCTTGCCGCATATGCACCCCATGTTCGATTTTCTCTAGGTTTTACAGGTTGCAAAGGCTTTCGCACGTGAGTAGTAGTATCGGGTCTGTCAAACTTGGCGGGGTTGTGCAAGGGCCGACCATCCCGTACCTCAAGAGAACAGCTGGTGGTGCAGTAAATCGAATATACCCGAAAGGCTGCGTTTCTGTCGCCCCTACAGCAGTATCACGCTATTCCCGAAATGATCTTGAAACCGATGGTCAACCGTCAACAACCACGGACCCGCAATTTCGTTTCGTCGCCGCCACCATCGAGCACAAAATTATTGTAATGAGTGAAAGGTGTTTTATTGGCGAAATATGTAGTAAACATATCCAGTGTTTCGCTGCTACGCCGTTGAATGCGTACCTTGTAGCTAACTTTACACACTACTACTGCGGTCTGTTGGAAGTAGAGCATCTAAGAGGTAGTAGGTAGGTACCCCGTAATCATTCTGGGACTTTCTGAATCACGGGTCTGTTGTGTATACTGCTGTAGTTCACGCACAATAGTTCACGCACAATGTGCGACGGAACAACTACGTACGGCTGGTCGGGCGTGTGTAGTGATAATTTATGCGCAACACTCACTGGCGTAGGATACGACGAAGATGACGGGATACGGCAAGCCATCGTGCACGCTCAGCAGCAACCAGTGCAGCAGCACTGACACGACCAATACCAAGAACATGAACATGCTGACCACCACCAGCATGGGCGATCTCGCGTTTGATTTCGAAGGTGTTTCTCATCATCCAAAACCACCACACAGCAAGGCTTTACAGACCCGAAAGACACAGTCGTCAGTACCACAGAGGCAGCGAATACCGCCAACCTGCCCATGGGATTCGGGTCGTGCGCAGCGTTGGCGGTCGGTCGCCACTGCCACACATCCAGGGCGAGGCGTTAGGAGGTTGGAGGCGACCAGAACGCGGCGAGTTTTCAGCAGCAATACTATGCTGATCGCTGTACATCCAGGTGGGTAATTTCTACGTGTTGTATTCTTCGCTACTCCGTAACATGTCCACACCACTGCTCCACACGGAGAGACCAACTGCTACTCGCTGCTGCTGCTGACCTTCGGATGCTCTACGACGTGATTACGACATGGTTGCGACAAGATATCTCGCCAAACCGCTTTGAGGAACACCAGGGAAGTTGACGACAACAATCATTTGGAAACTTTCCATGCTCTACTGATGATGTTTACCAACACCCAACATAACAAGAAACAAGCTAACATGATACAACCTGAATGGTATGCCCGATCTACCATGCACCAGGTATACCATTCTCATCTACTGCTGTATAAACATCCCTGATACGTTACCCCAAAGGATCAAAAACCATTTGTAAATTAAAAAAAAAAAAAACGGCGGGAAACACATGCTGTCCGTGAAATTCAAAAATCTGTAGATTTGAAAAACGAGTGATGATGTAGGACTGATGATGTACTGCTGCTGTAGATTTTGTTCCACTTCCATGAATGATGTACTGCTGTAAATTTTGTTCCACTTCCATGAATTTTACAATGTTACTCCTAATATGTCTAATAAACCAGCAAGCTGTCAATAGACACTGCGCCGTGTCCCCTGTAAAGGTTACAATTTACAATACACGGCACAACGGAGGGTTTCTCCCCGATATTTTGCCGTTGACCCAGCAGAGAACTACAGGGGATGTATTGTAAACTGTAAGTTACCTATACAGATGTTTTTGTACTTAGCACCAGCTGGCATCACTGGTATAAATCATCAGTGTATAGACTTAAAAAGACTCGAAATAAGTCCAGTACCCAGCCGGTTTCCCTCCACTCACTGAAAAGACTCCACCACATCCCGTTCGACTGTGGGTATATCTCGAATGGGTAGTCTTTCTGTGTGTATTTTTATTATTCCTTAATACTGCGCCGTGTCCCCTTCAAAAAGACTCCACCACATCCCGTTCGATTGTGGGTATATCTCGAATGGGTAGTCTTTCTGTGTGTGTATTTATCATTCCTTAATTAATATACTCCACCGTTGATGCAAGCATGCGCCAAGGGCACACACCAAGGGCCAAGGACAACCACGTGTAGCGTGTAAAATGGTTTCGACATGCGGCGCAATCCGTTCGGGGGAAATGCGGCGCAATCCGTTCGGGAGAAATGCGGCGCAACCATCCACTCGTGCTATGTGCTACATAGGTAGCAGCGTAGCAGCTGATGGGTAGTCTTTAGAGCGGAAGCTCGTCTGTAATCGTATCTCTGACATGTAGGTCTGTACATTAGAAGAACTGCCGTCTTACATGTGTCTCCATCTGCCAATGTACCGGGGGGGCGGGATGAAGTTTATTTTGGTGCGTGGGGCCGTGGGGGTGTGGGGACACACAGCAGCAGCGGCGCCGTGGTTCAGGGACAGAGCGGTGGAGAGTGGTTGCCCCCGAAGATTGGAACGATTGCCAGGGCACTTTCTCATGCCCGGAGAAACATCGCTCCCATGCAACATTGACCAAACTCCACAGCAGTTGTAGTAGCCTACCGTGCACACACGTTTCTTGGGATCTACACGTCGGGTAAAGGTGGTAAGTCTTATTTTATTCTTTCATCGCGGAGAACACAATCTCTACCTATGGGCCTGCGTTGTGTGCGCTCATCCATTTCGGAGTGTCTTGCTGATACATCCACTCGGGCAAACCCTAGCCCCGTGGTCTGAAAAAAAAACTCTCGCAACGCAGTCCCTTACTGAAATTTGTGACACAGGCACTCAGCTTTCCGCACCTAAACCTCGGGATGCCGCCCGAACGTTGCGACTGCTGAAAACCAAATGGTAGTTTATACAAGGTTTTGGGCGCTGCGCGCCCCCGCTTTATTTGAAGCGATTCCAAGCAACGTTTTCTCTGAAAGTGGGTGTAGGATGTTGTTAAAATGAAGGTAGGCACCGATGGCAGTTAAAGTTTCTGTGAAGGTGGAGTTCCCATGATGGAGGTTCGTGTGTGATTTAAGGAGATGTAAAGGTCCATTATTTGTTTCCCATCCCCGTGCCCAGTACCCCTCCATTATCTGATACACACCCAGAACTCAGAACTGCAAAAAATAGAAAAAATTGTCGGCTGAACTGCGAATGAAGAAAGACAGCACTACCAATTTAACGCACTACTTGAACTGCAAAAAAAGAACAAAGACAGCACGAAGAATTGAACGCACTACTTGAATTCTGAACAAATGAAGTCGGAACAAACAGACCATTCCGACGCGAGAGCGGTGAAGAGAGAAATGCAGAAATTTAAAGACAACGTGGACACACAGACAAACACACACACACCGAGAGGAGAGAGAGAGAGAGAGAATACGGTACCAAGGTGATAGGAGGTGAGTGCATACCGTGTGAAGGTGTTAGAAGAAAAAAACAAATGTACATACCGTGTGAAGGTGTTATTTTAGAAGAAAAAAAAAATGTACAGCAGTAGCACACGGAATCGTAACAAACAACAGACCATTCCGACGCGAGAGCGGTCAAGAGAGGAGGCGAAAATGAAAAGAGAATGTGGATAGACAGACCGTCAGAGACAAAGAGAGACGGAGGAACGGAGGAGAAGGAGGCACACACAGAGAGGGCCGTACTTCAAGTAGAATGCGTGGTATGATGGTACAGAGCGGGGTGACAGCAGCAGGCGAGAGAGATATATGCGGAAGATAACAAAAAAAGTGGAAAGTCCACCAAAGTGTCAAATTTCCAGAGGAAATGCTACTCTGTGAGAGCTCGAGAAGACCGGAATAGAGCGCTCACAGAAGCCGAAAGAAGCGAAATGAAGCGTTCTCAGAGAAAATTGTAAGAAGACTATTGCTCGAGGTGGCTGACTACCCCCCTCTCTCTCTGCTGATTGAGTGTGCCTGAGACAGAGCGGTGCCTCGGCCAGAGGAAGACGTCTTTGGATTTGAATATGAAGCCTATCGATATACGCTTCCGTATGCCACTCTTCTTGCGGGCCGGCTGTGGCAAGAAGTTCGAGGCGTCAGATGAGAAATTCCCCTCCCTCGGTCCTTTGCTACTCGGAGCACAGAATAGACTGCCGGATACCAACGACGACATCATCGTGCCCCTCTCTCGATGTCTGAGATTCACCGTTGCTGCCGAACCTGACCGAAGGCGGACCGGACGCGTGGAATTATTGGAGGAAGATTACGTGCGACATCGCAAGAATTGGCGCGCACTGGGCGCGGAGTCATCTGCGGACGTACACAGCAGTGTACGTACAGATAGATAGATAGACAGGCACATGACGATGCTTTTTTGGCAAGTGCTGCTTGTGCGCTGCAATACAGCACCGAGAGTGGACGAAAGGGGACAGTCATTCAGAGCACAGACACATCTAGGTCATCTCCTGCTCACTCTGCATCATCTGCAGCAACCCACTTGTGAATCGACGTCGTGGTCGTCGAGATATACAGGTGTTTCGCGAGAGAAAGGCCTAGACTTTTTCTGTTTTTTCCAGGCACCGCTAGTAAAAAATCGCCGGACGACGGAACCGGCCCGACACATCAACGAACGCCAGCATCAGAGGGAGAAAGCGGGTTTTGAGGCTAGGGGAAGTGTGTACCACCCAATGACGGTCCGCATTTTCATACCCCATGTGCGTGGCCTCACGTTCCACCGATGGGTCTGTTTGCGCTATGGCGGTGGCACGGAAGGGCCGGGCACGGGCTAAGTTGGAAAGCCTACGTCAGGGTCAATCCCCCCTGAGCGCCGTCACTTCCTGTGGTTGTTTTAGGCACTCTGCTCGATGCCGTCGACGACCTCTTCTCTCCCAGCCTTGAGAGACCCTGCAAATGGTAGCCTCTGGTAGACGGCCTCCATCCTACCATCGCCCTCGACAGCCCGACAGTGCGCTACAGCATAGTTTTCTCGATTTAATTTGGGTCGGTTTCGAGAGGCTACGACACAGCAGCCTACTCCGAGGGTTGCATCGGATCGATCTTGAGGATTTGGTATGGAGGGATGTGTCGTCATGGGCATGTGTGTTAAGGTGGCGTTGGCCTCAGTCTAGTTGTTGCGTTTGGTCGGGTCCGATCGGGTCGCTCGGGCGGCCTTGGTGGGTGGCCTTCGTCGATCGGCCGTCACGGCCCCATCTTTTGTTGCCGTCGCCGTCACACCACCGTGTGCTATGGAGAAGAGGTAGCTCCGCCAAGGCTAATGGAAAAGTGGTGTGTGTTTCATAAATTGTGGTATTGTAGACAGCACCACGCCATTCTACGTCACCACAATCATGATTCATCCGTCGGTTCACAATACCAATCTTGATCAGACCCGGATAACCTGAGGAAACCACATAGAAAACTTCCTCTCGTCCTGCATAATGCCTCGAAGCCATCTATCATATAATTACTCCATCATATCCAACAGACGAAACCATCCCCAGCGCAACGGTGACCTTCGATGCGGGGTGGGAGGCGTACTCATGTTTTTCATGCCTTAGCGGTTAGACCATTGACCACGCGCCCTCGAGAGGACGGAGAATTGTTCCCGCCGGACCAATTACCCATGCCCAATCATTCCTTCTTACTTTGCCAACTGCGAGGAGGGAAGGAGGAACACGTACAAGTCCCATCACAAGTCCCATCACACGCTTGACCTCGTTGCTCAAAATTTGCAACCGTATTACCCTTTGGGGGGAGTACGCGAAGCAACACGTCTAGTAGAAGTCTAGGTTAACATGGTCATTTCAACCCCCAAAACCAACTCTTCAAAACACGAGCTTGGTGCTTGAGCATTCTGAAATAACTTGCTCACGCCGCCACTACTTCACCGGCACGGATATACTTCGCGCAGAGGATGCCCTCATGAGTGCTATGAGTTCGTTATCACCTGGAGCGGCGTGAGTTCGCTGTGTCCCTGTCGTTTAAGCAAATTGGTGAACGGCAACAATCAAATTCTTCGTCAAATGGGCCCATTGAAGGTCGACGTTGTCATCGTGTTTGAGGCACAAGTAGACTGCGATGAGGTGGAGTTGGGGTGAGAGGCCTGGATCGTAGGGTTCTGGACGACGATGACTAGGGTGGATGGAAGAACATGTTTGCCAAAGAGCCGAACCTGGTGCATGCTGCGGTGCGGGGTGTTATTTTGGTGGCATATGCACCAACGCCACGCGATCGGATGACTACCGTGCACAACCAAACGGTAGTGCAGCTCCTGCTCTAGGCAACGAAGTGTTGTGAAACAGCGTCGAGAATCATCACCATCACACCTATGATAACCCGGTACCCCGAACTCAAGGTATTGCACACGGCTCTCATACGTACAACGATGCACGCTTACAGTGATTCAGATTTTGCCATGGTGGCAGTCCGAGTCGGTGGACCGCAGCAACAAAAGTCGTAGTAAATGCGTTTGACAACTGCGATGTTTTTGGATGGATGATGCTCGTCAGAAATATGTTACACTCAGACTAGACCTCTCACACACCCTACCAAGGAGAAACTCACGGTTCTCGAGAGCCACGTGTTTCATGAATCTGGACCATAGATTTTGCTCGAGCATCCGCGCGATGTCCTTGAGCGGCTCCTTGAAAATGCTCGCCCTTGCGTCGACGGCGAGCTGATCGAACACCTCCCTGCAGGTTCGGGTGCTTTCAGAAACGTGCTCGACAACTAAAACCCAACCGCGTGTGTCCCAACCTTCAGTGCTTGGCACCAGGGAAACGAACGAAGCGGGTGCGATACAGCGAACTATGGTCCCTACGAGCAGGAATAATTAGGCCGTGATGGTTAGCGTTGACATCAGTCCACTCGCTGTGCGCTTTGCCCAACTTCATATCGCACGTACTATAAACAGAGCGTAGAAGTCCGACCATGTACGTGAGGAGCTTGTTCACCACCTACCTTGTTCTGAAAGCAGCCACGTGCTTGCTGGTGGCGCTAGAGATATTGACCTCATCTGGAGATGTGGCCAGCAAGTACCGGTCTGAGATCATTGTAAAGGTCATGAACTGCTCGTCTGCGTCAGTGGCGTCCTGAAGCACAAACCAGAAGGCGAACACAGTGTTTAGTGAGTCGGCCAATACTGTGATTTGATGTGGATGTTGTGCGCATCACAGGCATCTGAACCAGCACATCAGTCATGTCCAAACAACGAACACTCAGCAGGTGCTCACCATCATCTCGTAGAGGGTCGCATCTACGAGAAAGTCCCAGCTTTCCAGGCATAGGTTTGTCTTGCAATAGTGTTCGAACCGCTTGCTCATATCTCCGCCTTCGCGCACGAGCGCCAGCACGCCTTCCACGCCCGACATTTTCTCCAAGTAAGCACCGTCCTCGACGGGGACAACAGCGCCTCGAAAGAACCCAATACACCCACCACGATGCGCTCTCAGCGTAGGTATGAGTAAGCTATATTTTTCGCGATGGCGATGGAGGCATACGGGGTAGAACAAAGGTGGTCAGGTCAAGGAAACGCTGAACGGGTCTTCAGGCATATCCTACCAAGAGCTGTTTCGCTTTAGAGGTACTGTAGACCACCACTGTTTCCTTCCGGGAAGCAAGCCTCTACTACCCCTTGAAAATGGTTGGTTCTGGCCAAGCCTAGACACAGCTCCCGGCGGTATTGCTGCATCCGAGAAGATGTGCAAGATTTGCTGCAGCGGACGTACAGTTGGAAAGTCAATATTTTGCATTGGGCGCTGTTTGACGCCTCGAACGACTTGGTTCAGTCGTTCGACCGACTGTCAAGCCTTCCCGCAAGACAAATTACATCCGATAGATCTCCACGGACTGCATCCGCCCCAACTCGACAGCATGAGGCGTGGTGATTGGTTTCATCGGCTGCATAGACACCTAGGTAGTGTCGCAGCTATTGGCGGTCATCTTCGGGTAGCAAACCAGCATTCCTAGCACGACGTTTCTGCAAGAGTTCTAGGACCGCTAGAAGACTGATGTTCAGGAAATGTTTTCAATTCAGAGATGAGCTCCGTGCCCACCTCTGATCACTCTCTCGTTCTCCTTCTCCCGAACCAGACTACCGCAGTTTGTTGTTTCCTACAATTCCTTCTTGGCCGCGAGCGTCAACACCAACAAGTTTGTCAACTCCGCGGCTGGACTTGCATGCTAGCTTTGCAGCACTAACGGCTCTCGGCAGCCATTCTTTGCAACCGTGTGCTGGGATACTCAACACAGAAAATAACACCAAAAAAACCTAACGGTCAGCCTCCGGAAAAGCACGGCTTCAGAACTGCTTCAGATGTCTTACCCCCAAAATCCGGCGCTGATCCCGAACATGAGGGCACACACTTCGACCGCGACGTGGACCTCGGGTGCATCTGATAAGACCCTGAACTCGACCAGTACCTGAGCAAACCACTGCAGGGCTGGGGTATGCGCAGCGATGCAGGGCTCGAGAAAGTGAACTGCAGAACACAAAGTTTCGAGTGCCTGCTTGACCCCAAACAATCTGTTCAAATATCTCGTTCAGTTTTCCCTTCAGAACCGCAGTTGATACCCAGGGAACTAACAGACAAGCGAAACGAACAGAATGATGTCAGCATTTCGGCGAAACACAGACGTTCGCATTCTTGGCTCCATCTTCACGGAGACTTTTCGAATGACAGAGTTCACCGTTCTTTCCTCCACGTTCGTAACACAGTTTCTGCGGCCGTAAGCAACAGTGACACCGAAGGTTGGGCCAGGCTTACCTGCAATGGACACACCGACCATGATGACGGCCGTCAGTTCTGCGTTAATTTTGAACACGTCATCCACGCGAGAAAGGCCCCATATGAGAGCCACTAACGGCGCTGAGACGAAAACCATGACACCCGTCACAAGCCTGATGTCGTCCCAGTAGAAGCAGTCGCGCGCGTTACTGCGCAGCATGGTTTCGTTAGTAGAAGGCGAGGATGACGGGCGTGAAACCGATATGAAGAACTGCATGTCAGCAAGGCCGTCAGGCCCGTCGGCAAAGCGTATATGCTCCGAGACAGCTGGAAAGGTTTGTGTTCACGTTTGCACAAGATATCAAGTTCCGTCTTCCGGTCGACTGGATGAAACGAAAGTGTCGCTCTCTCTTTTCCCAACCACATAATCTCATTTCGCGTGTGGTGTTTGGTGCCCTCAGAAAAATACAAAGGAAATGTCACGGAGAGGGGGTCTATACTGTCCTAGGGCTCCGGCGGTTACCGGAGTCAAGAGATGGGATTGTGTATTAGCAAAGAGGCGCCATCCTCAACAATCACGACGGTGGTCGGTACCTCTCGATCGGTCTAACGGGTTCGAGAATACTGCAGAATTTCCTATTGGCGACTTTTGGCGGGAGAAAAATACCCACAGCTCTATATGTAGGTTTACCCTTTGACCCAAACAAAGGGTTAGCCAAGATAAGCGATAAGGAGGGCGAGCCTTGCCTACACGCGGGCCATAAACTGTTTGACCACCTACGTGGCATGTGATCCTGGAATCCCTCATGGTTGGAACTTGACACTACCTTGCGCTCAGGCTTCAACATGCCTGTACTCTTGTGGAAACGTTGGAAAGGCAATTCTTCAGCAAAGATACAACAAAGGGTTTTTGCATCAGCTTCGACCGGACCCGATGAGTTTGCAGGTGGTTTCTTACGCCCAAGCTTTGCCTTTCGCCCTGAATACCTCCTTTGGGAGGTCGGCAACTCCTCGAGGGCCGATGAACGCACAAGAATGGAGAGGGGGGGGCGTCTGCATCAAATCAACTTTCTTTCCACCTCCATTCGTAAAACCCCGAAATTCCACCGTTCGTACCGAACCCATGGACTGAAATACCGACAAGACGGCGAGACAGGAGTGTACCTTGAAGAGTGCACCGGTTTATCCCCAAAGAAGATGGCCGCTCGAACGGCGAGTCCCACAACAACTGTCGCCCAAGCGCCCATCATTATCTCTTTCCTGACGAACCGCGCATATTTTGCTCTGTATTCCCTGTTGTACGCGACCACCAAGCGAACGGCCCTGACGATATACGGAGCAGTCCCAAATGCCAAGGCTGGGTAGCACGTGGCGCCGAATTAGCGGGACGGATGGAGAAGCAGGAAATGCCTCTGTGTTGGTGCGTGAACGGTGCGCGTCTGTAGAGTATAGTCTAGACCCAAACACCCGGTGCTGAGGATTGGGCTCATTCTCCCCGAAACCAGTGTTCAACTTCGCCGGTGTCTCCCTGGGCAATTGCAACTGTCGATCTGCGGCTCTTCGTCTACACGAGAGATAGCTCCACTCAAAAGCAGAGAGCAACGGACTACATGCATGTACGTACGTGCTCATCCACCCAACCAAGAGTTTCTTGCAGCATGTGCACCCCATGTTCGATTTTTCTTTAGGTTTTACAAGTTGCAACGTCTTTCGCACGTGAGTAGGGTCTGTCTGTCAAACTTGGCGGGGTTGTGGAAGGGCCGGCCGTCCCGTACCTCGAGACAATAGCTGGTGGTAGTACACCAAATATACCCGAAAAGCTGCGTTTCTGGCGCGCCTACACTACGCTGTTGCGTTCCCGAAATGATCTTGACACCGATGGCCAACCGTACAACACACACGGACCCGCATTTTCGTTTCGTCGCCACCGTCGAGGGCAGGTGATTTTCAAGAGTTAAGGTGTGTTTCTTACCCCTTCCCCCCCTCTTTTGTTTTCGCGAAATAGGTATTCCAATGTTTCGCTGCTGTAGTCTACAGCCAGCGCCCGTGATTCAGAAACCAAAGATAAGAACTAAAGCCTCAACTTTCCGCGAAAAATATGAAAATACTTCGTATGGTTAAAAGAAACATTGCTCAGTCGGGGTCACAGTTACGTCTACACGTAGGAAACGAGGGATTATGGGTGGGTGTGTCGAATATGAAACACTCCATAGCTCTCTCTCTTTCCTCTTCTTCCATGTGCCACCCTCTCGCACTGTTCGTTGGTACGACAAGGGAGGAAGAGTGGGTTTTTGAATCGGGGTTGAGTACGGGGGCAGGCGAGGCAAGCAGCGCAAAAAACAAAATGTGGATGTAAAAAATTCAGCGGGATTCAGCAGCACGAAAAATAAGAAACATGATATTGGAAATTGAACAACGTACGCTGAGTTTTCAGCCGACATTAAATATGAATTCGAGGCTGGATCGAAAAATGGAACTTCTCATACCGGGCGCCAACTGCTGTATCATGTTATATATATCTCACACGATGGCGGTTGTGCCGTGACACATTGCTTAAGATTAGTATAAAAAATATGCACAAGCTCGAAATTATTCTTCTGTCTTCGTCGACCAGACAGGAAAATATATTCGCCTACCGCGACAACGAGACTGCTGCATGAGCACCTCCGTTGACAAGACAAAGCGTACTTGAATGCGACGCAACCTTGAGTGGACATGTGGCATGCGTTTGTTGCTGCTGCTGAGAAACGGTTACACGTATGGTTGTTTCTGCGCAGCTACCAGACAAGGATGTGCTGATCTTCTTGCATGACGACCAAACCCGACGGCGGATGGTTGAGGCGACAATGACAAGCCACCCTCTCATATACAACCGCATGTGCTAAGGGAGTTGTTCGTGTGCGATGAATCAGAGCGGAACATGTCCTACTGGGGAATACTCCTGTAGCGTGCAGCTATATTTGAATGAAGACGCAATCCAAGATGATTGCCCTACGCAGTTGCCACATATATATATATGTGAGTGTGGTGCCTCTCCATGCATGTGAAAGGGCGTGTGCGCTTTTTCGTGTTGCGCGTGTCGGAATGGCACCGTAGAAGTTCAATCAGGAACTATCGGTTATGCTGCACTGCAGATGTCGTGGGTTCTTCCGAAGTTTGCACACCCGTCTGTCGTACAACCAACGCTCGCACTGCCGGAACCAAGACGACCATAAACATCATCCGCTCCGACAGAAAATTTGTGCCGCCGTTGACAGCGGCGTTCCCTAATATCTTTTGAGTTGCGTATTAGCGTATACCGTGGTGTATTCCCAGTTCTGTGCTGGCAACTTTTCCGAACCCTGTGCCGTCGTCCGCCTTGCACACAACGTATGACGATCGGACACCGGAAATTCCGTGTGGGAGGTCCCCGCGACCAACCCATGGCGGGAAAGAGCGGCAGTGGGGTCAGATCCTTGAGGTCAGGGGTTGGCGTGCGGCATCAGCGGCGACGTGCTCTCGTGGCCACCACTCCTTGGAGGGTGCAAGGTGGCGAAAGATTCTGTGGGAAGCGCTACGCCGACCTTAGCGCCCTACTAGTAGCGTTCCAACAAGCGTTCGCCTCATGTGCGGATCCATAGGCTGGTAGCACGACGTGTATCAGAGAAGTTTGGGTGAGATCGTCTCGCGCCGGACGAGCGGTCAAATAACGTAAATCCAACAGATGCAACAAAGTATGGGCGGGACCACAGTCCGGTGTTCGTGGCGCTATGGCCCTCAGGGGTTGGTGAGACTGGGTACTACGGTAAGTTATCCCAGGAACGGCAGATGAAGGAAAGGGCTCATGTAATATATCACACACGCAAGCCCCATAGGCAAGTGGGTCAAACACAGGTGTGTGTGGAGGGACCATACCACCAACTACCTACAACATGGAGCGACACCAGGCGAGTGCCAGGAGCAACCTGCGTGTGCTCTCCCGGGGGGGGCGCACTTGGGCCCCAACCGCATACATACCCATCACACACAGAGGACGCACAGATTTGACTCGTGTCCATGTACCACAAACATCCGGGGGGGGCTCAACCAATCCAATACTTTTATGATCCTCGGTATGGAGACAGAATGGATACAACAGCAAAATACAATCAGACCGGGAGGATTCGAAATTTGGAACAAATCATGGAAGCACGGATCTCATCGCATGTGTGGAATGTCTAAGCGCATAGATACGTTTCCTCTTTTCGTCCCGAAGACGAGTGAGCAGCTTTGATCACGGCATTCTTGAGACCTACCCAACCGGCGGCAGGTTCGTACAAAACCTAGATCATTTGCTGGTACGAATTCCACGCTGGGGCACACCAGGTGTTGTTTATCACCGCGGGGTGGTATAGTTGGCGAGGATTCCTGCCCGGCGCAAGAGGGTTCATCCAATCCAATACTTGCATTAAATGATGCCCGGCGTGTAGACAGAACGAAACACGTTTTTTTAGAACTTCTTTTCCGGGAACGAACTCGAACACATCACACGGACAAAAGAGCTTACGCCGAGGAAGCACAGATTAATGTACCGGACGTCGGGCCCTCACCCCTCACATCGTGTACCCCAACTTCGCTTCTAGAGGCATTATTTTTCGCAACATTTTTTTCTGCATTTCTACTTGCTCTGCCTCTCGAAGCCCAGCAGCCATCCCACGCATTCTGGTCGCCCGCCCCATTGGGAGGCGGCCAACCATTCACCCTAGTTCATCGAAAACAGACCTCCACACCAAGGGTCTTTGCGAAAAAAATCCGGACACATGGGCCCCACCCCCCACCCCCCACCCCCCACCCCCCCCGGAGGGGGGAGAAATTCGAACAATTACCACGAACCGTCGAAAAGTTACCATGAGGTTAGATGGATTGTAAACACGCCTCGCTCTCGTTACCCCTTCCGTATGTGCTCGTCAGACGCCGGCCCACGCTTACCCAGCCATGCTACAGGAACACACGTACGTACGGTAGCGCCCCATTGCTAGAAAAAAAGTACAGTACATCGACCAAAGCTCGACATGAGCGAAACAGCTCAAAGCTAACCACCATCCAACACTACCCCCTCCTTGCAAACTACTTGCCCATGCCGCTTCTAGCACTGCACAATAGGGAACATAGTCTCGCAAATCTACTCGTAGCCTTAGTCTTGTAGGGCTACGTTTGACTTGATCAATCTACCCCGCTTACTCATACGGACCCCTGCTTGCGAGTTCTCGCGCGGTGTCTCGCTACGTTCTCTGCGAAAGAGAGCTTATGGGTTAGGGTTAGGGATAGGGGTAGAGCTAGGGTTAGGGTTAGAGAGCCGGACGCCAAAGCGCCGACGCCTCGGCGTAATACCCGGGGATACATGGGTATGTCCCCCCCCCAAAAAAAAATTGACCCCCCCCCAAATACCTCACGGCGCTTCGCGCTTGGTGATGTGAGAGCCTGGTCCGGTGAGAACCCGGCGTGCTCCGTCCCGGCTTTGTAGGGATGCGAGGTCAATGGTCAAACGACTACGGCATGCACGACTATGAGTACTCCCCCCCCCCCTCCACGGACATGGACCAATGGATGCAGGGACAAAACTTGAGGTAAAATTCAGGACCGTGGAGATAGGCCTTTGAAAACGTCGACGAAGATATAGGACGGTAGACGACGAAGACAACAAGTTCAAATGTGATTGCGGCTTCGAGTGCGAAGACGGTGCTCAAGTAGTCGCAGAATGTCAGTTGTACGAAAAGGAGAGGGAAGTGGACATGACTGAGCTGGAAAAAATACAAGGGAGGTACAGGGAGATGTTTGAGGCATGGAATAGAGAGGAGAAGACGGTAGCTGTACTGGGGAATAGGAAGTGGTTTGAAAAGGCGGCAAGTGCTATCGTTAGGATAGATAGACTAGGGACGACATTTTTGAGCCACCTTGGCAAAGTAGGAAGGAACGATTGACCATCGGTGATCGGTCCACTGTGGGAACAATGCTCCGTCCTCTCGAGGACGCGTGGTCAATGGTCTAACCGCTAAGGCATGCAAAACATAAGAGTACGCCCCCCTCCCCAAGGACCCCGATTTTCGATTACAGTAGTAGGCCTACTTCGGAGGTATACGGCAATGTGTCTTGAATTCTATCGCGCATACCTTGTCCACACATAAGACAATTGATGATTGCGGTGTTGTGGATGAGCCGTCTATTTCCGGGACTTTCTAAATGATGGACCCGTTCTGTTGTGCACGAACATGTGCGACGGAGCAGCTACGGCTGGTGGAGCGTGTCGTAGTGACGATTCTAGCAATGTGCGCAATAAAACTCACTGGCGTAGGAGACGACGAAGATGACGGGACACGACAAGCCATCGTTGACGCTCAGCAGCAACCAGTGCAGCAGCACTGACACGACCAGTACCAAGTGCATCAACATGCTGACCACCACCAGCATGGGCGATCTCGCCTTGATTTCGAAGGTGTTTCTCATCATCCAAAACCGCAACAGCAAGGCAAGCCACCCGAAAGACACGGTAGCCAGATTCACAGAGGCAGCGACTACCGCCAACCTGCCCATGGGATTATGATCGTGCGTAGCGTTGGCGGTCGCGGCTGCCACACATCCAGAGGACGAGGCGTTATTAGGAGGTTGGAGGCGACCAGAACGCGGTGATGCTGTATTCATTTTCCTTACAATTGTATGGAGGTGCGGAGAAAATACTCCTCTGAACGGGAACAAAAAAAATACATGAAACCGAAATATTTATGCGTTATTGGGGGGGGGACATATACGGGGCGAAAACACGTTGGTTCTAAGGGTTCGTCCTGTACACAGCCAAGCACAGCCCCTACAGCCGCGACAAGGAACACATAGCCCACCCACTAGCACAGTAGCACTACAGATGGAAGGGCAGCAGATCCCCGAAGCCAAACGGGCCCGCAGGTCCGCGGACCCGAGCTAGAGGCAGTGGTGAAAAGTAACGTCCCATGTGCTGCGGGGAAACAACAGCAGGCTCCACACAGCAGCGGCATAGGTGGGGTCCCAGGAGGTTCCCGCGACAGCAGCAGCGACTGCGTCGCGTTCGATGGACAAAAAGCCTCACGGTGCTACGGGGGGGGGCGACCAGGACGTGCCCTTCGAAGACCCGGAGGATGCTGTGGGTTTTGGAGCTCGGAGGTTGCTGCAGCGGCTGCCAACGAAGACGTACTGCACAGCAGGTGAGCTCTTTCTCCACATCAGGAGATACAGCATACGAGTGCTGTTTAGCACAGGAGTGTAGATCGCTCAGTGGAATGCAGCAGCCTTGGGATGCAGTACAAGGTTTGGGTTGTGGACGGCCGAACACGCAGTGTAGAATAGACAGTCTAACCAAAAATGACAGCTACGCTCGTGTTTGTCACCCCCGGTTTTTGTACCAAAAATATCAAGGGCTTACTCGGTAACATTTTTTTAGGCGGACAGGTTTTCGGCGGTAATGCCATTTGGCGGTAATTAACGTTGATTCAGTGGTCTAATGGTCAGAGCTTTCTTACACAAGGTTCCACGCACGGGTTCGAATCCCAGTGGTCCACTTACACCACAACCGCCATTTGTTTACCAAACAGCAACGCATGGCAAGGGGTCCGTCCCCGGAGATCCCCACTCTCGATCCCAGCGTGATTAAAAAGCTTAGACTAACCCCATGTGATCCGGCCGGGTGCAAACGAGCTCTGAGCATATCTTTTATAAGATAAAAATAGACCATCTGATCAGTCAACGTTGACTCAGTGGTCTAATGGTCAGAGCTTCCTTACACAAGGTTCCACGCACGGGTTCGAATCCCATTGGTCCACTTACACAACAACCGCCATTTGTTTACCACACAGCAACGCATGGCAAGGGGTCCGTCCCCGGAGATCCCTACTCTCGATCCCAATGATTAAAAAGCTTAACCCCATGTGATCCGGCCGGGTGCAAACGAGCTCTGAGCATATCTTTTATAAGTTAAAATTAGACCATCTGATCAGTCAGTCAACGGGTGCAAACGAGCTCTGAGCATATCTTTTATAAGATAAAATTAGACCATCTGATCAGTCAACGTTGACTGACTGATCAGATGGTCTAATTTGTTGACTGATCAGATGGTCTAATTTTATCTTATAGGTAACGCATTTTTCGGCGGTAACAACTTTGGCGGAGGCGGTAGAACCAGAAAACGGCGGTAATTTTTCGGCGGTAATGCCGTACGGCGGTAATGGTTTTGGCGGTGGACGGTAACGCGTTTTTCGGCGGTAACGGCTTTGGCGGAGGCGGTAAAACCAAACAACGGCGGTAATTTTTCGGCGGTAACGCCATACGGCGGGAATGGCTTTGGCGGAAGGCGGTAACGCGTTTTTCGTCGGTAACGACTTTGGCGGAGGCGGTAAAACCAAAAAACGGCGGTAAAACGGCGGATTACCGGGACCGCCCACCACGGCGGTAATTTGACGGTGGTAATGAGTGCCATTGCCATATATACAGATGATAACAAATTCAAGCGACACCAAACAAGGCCGCAAGTGCGGTGCCGAGTTACGGCGTCCGAACAGATGGCAATCCTCCTTTCCGAAGATTGGCCTTGGACTTTCATGGATTGTTTTGTCGTATTCACCATGCCTTTCGCATTTATTTCAGAGTCAGCACGACGTAAAAAACGAATTTTATATAAACGGAAAAACGGAAAAATGAACCCGAACCAAACTCCAGAACCAAAGAGCAGATGAAATAATATCTTTGAAAAATGAAAAATATGTTCGGAAACAATACAAGCAAGTCCACGTGCGGACCCGAACTCCTGACGGTCATTGATCTGGCATGATGGCCGAGGCTACACCTCGAGTCACTCGGACCGTCGATAGGCGGTAACGTACCTATTTGACGGTGATTTTTCGGCGGAAATGCCGATGGCGGTAATTTTTCGGCGGTAACGCCATACCGCGTTAATTGCTTTGGCGGTAGGCGGTAACGAATTTTTCGGCGGTAACGACTTTGGCGGAGGCGGTAAAACAAAAAAACGGTGGTAATTTTTCGGCGGTAATGCCATACGGCGGTAATGGTTTGGCGGTAGGCGGTAACGCGTTTTTCGGCGGTAGCGGCTTTGGTGGAGGCGGTAAAACCAAAAAACGGCGGTAAAACGGCGGATTACCGGGACCGCCCACCACGCGGTTTGACGGCGCCTTGAAACATATAATGCGAAAAGAGGATCCAACACATACATGCAGCTTTCGACACGAAGAAAAAAATACTTGTACCACTGGAGCCTACGTCTGGACTATGCATACGAGCCATTTGGTGAGAGTTTGCGACCTTCGGACATTTGCCGTATTTTTCTCGACGCGGCAATATTTATCATCACAGTCAGTATGATACAATTACGTCACCCGGCAACGAGCACAGAACTTGAGTGTATGACGTCTGTACAGCGGTCAGTATGAATATACTGCTGTAGGCACAACAATAGAGTCCAAGTCAAGATTGCTGTAGACCACGCTCGCTCGAGTAGTCCGGAGTGCTGACGTCCGTTGTCATTGCAGCTCTTGATACACGCAGCAATGATTCGGGCGGGCAGGGGGTTTCGAAGAATTATGTATGTGCTGCTGTACAAGTAGTAGTTTGTTTACTGCCGAAAGTGCCGACGGAATCTAGTGCGAAGATGCCCCTCATCACCATAGTGCGTACCTCATGACCGCCCCATAACGCACGCACACATACATTCATGGCATTTAGAAGAGTTTCGTGTTTTCCACCGCGCTTAGACTGGCCTAAAGTCATTGGTCTGCCGGTTAGCGCGGTCGATGCTAAAAATAAACGCACACACACCAAAATATGGTCCCACACACCCCGTACGAACGCGAAAAAAAAACACAGCAGCAACAATATTTACGCGGCCCATCGCGCTTGCTTACAGCAGCAGTAGTTTGCGATCGGTGCTTCCACGAAGACTCTCTCTCCTCCTCTTCTTGTGTTCGCACTACATAGACCCTGGGCTAAAGCTCGACAGACTACATTATTTCTGGACCCATTTCAGGTTTCTAGCACCTCACGGTTCATTTGAAACGTCAAACAAGGATTGTGGCACTCGGTTCCACCGAATTTTCTCCTTGACAACCTGGTCACTTTACGTTTTTTCAACTCTCCATACAGGAAACCAGCGACCGGCGCATGGATTCAGATGAAGACCTGCACAATAGCCTGTTCGACGCAAGTTGGGAAGGACGGTACCCAAGCAGACATTTTGCGTGCCATGCACATGCACGTGTTGTTCATTGTGTTGGGGGTGAACGGGTTCGAGGGCGTCATGGAGGTGTTGGGGGCGGGGCGTCTTTCTGTCGGTCCGTTACCGTTGATACCTCTGTGTAGCGTGGCAAGACAACGGTGTATTGTGTTACTCCTCGATTTCATGTTCTGCTCTTCGGGGTCACACGGTCTCTACTTCGTTTTTGTCCTATTTTCGTACATCCTAGGTAGGAGGGGGTTGGAGTGGGAGGATGACCTCACTGCACTCCCGAGGAGCCGGCTTCTTGTGCTTGAAAATACCCGTGACATTTTTTTATTGTCACACCCCAACACAGACGGTGTCGCTCTGTCGTCATGCATGTTATGTTTTTGTTGGATGGGGGTAGGTACGTTGCATTCATTTGGCACACTCGGAAAAGCGACTCGTTTTTTTCGGTCGCTTCTCGAGGGGTCCCGGCGCAGCAACAATTGTTTCTGATCGCCAAAACTTCATGAAACACGTATTTGAACAAGAATCTGCTGTTTTTCACTTATTCATTAGCCCGCGGATGCAGTCGAAATAGAGGGTGGTTCAGTCCTTCAGGCGTGTACGCTTGATACCCGGGGTGCCTCCTCTAAACAGTTGGGGAGATGGTGGGCAGGGACAAACAGCTTGAGTACTTGGTGCATGATTCCCACGCGACGAAACTAGGACCGTCGGGCTCACACCCAGCCTGATTGAGAGGCTGTAGACAGGCGTCACCAAACTCGAACGAAAATCCAAAGTGCTCAAACGAACCATATACCCGCTGACAAGTAGCCGAGGCTAAGTGAGGTAGGGTCCTCTTTTCCACGGCAAGGTGCCGAAAAAATGCATACATTCTTGAAAATCGCCAGAACACGTGCCCAAGTCCTACGTCGCAAAACCCAGAATCGTGTTTATCTCAGACTCGGCCCTCCACTTCACTCCGTAAGAACCTTGGCGCACGTCCAACAGTCCCTCCATACAAAACGACCCGCTCCGAGGATCGTCTTCACACCCGGAAAAGGCGAGTCGGAGCCTAAGAGAGCCCCTTGACCGCCTCGCCTGCCTGTTGGCGATGGAGACGAAGACAAGGACGGAGTGGGGAAGTGCATTTAGGGTACGGTCACAACTATACACAACTAGATGCGCACAAGGACTGGCATGAAGAAGACTATCATGACCAAAATTTCCAGCGAGTAGCAATCCACCGCGGAGCGTCTTGCGTCTTGCTAGTATTTCACAATGTCATGGAGCAGAGCTGACTCTTTTTTTATTCCTCCTGGGATCATGGAACTGAGCGGTGCAATTGCACGAGAAGATAGGTTTTCAAGTTTCGGGGGGTGGAGTGGCACGGTCAGTACGTCGTTCAGTATATTTTTTAACTGAGTGATTTCTTACAACAGAGGATGAACCGCGAGAACCCGGGGCCTTGGCGACGGTGCACCATCAGACGGTGTGAAAGTCATACGGAAACATGATGGAGTTTTTACCTGTGTTTCGTGAAACATTTTGTTGTAGTTCATACATCGAAAACATCGGATCTTGTGCATGGTGTGCGAGCCGGTTTAATTTATATCGGTTCCGTTGGGGGCAAACGCTCATGGAACGAACTGTTTTTTTTTAATATGTCACGGAGCAATTGTTATCATTTGGAAAGGTCACGGGGCGTCGTGATGGTAAACCGCCAACTCCATTAAATCATCGCTCCGTGAACACCCATTCCTGCAAATTTCATGCTACTGTAGTCAACACGAAAATCACAAGGCCACTCGACGACGGTGCGGAACACTGCAGGATCATCATTCCCCGCGCCGTAATTTCCACCACTGCTCGGCGTCCCTCCTCCCGCCCCTTCCTGTCGCGCCAAACGCAAAGTCCACCGGGCGTGAACAAGTGGTCTGTCGGTCCACTTACACTCCTCCGGCTGCTCCTTCTCTCGTACTAGACAGGTCACTGCGGTGCCCATTGAGATCCATCCGCCACCAGTTGACCTCCGCTCTGGCAAGGGTACGACCAGGTATATCCCATGGAACTCGAAACGTAACGCTAAGTCTACCGTCGCCTTGCCTCCAGGGGGGAACTGGGGCTGTCCAAAGCCTCTATTTTCAAGTGGCACGTTTGGCACTTCGTGCCGCCGCGCAGGTGGGGCGTTTCATGGATATTCTAACCCAGCTCCAGCACAAGCGCGACGCAAGCCATTTTGAGCCAGCAACCCCCGTTAAACTGCTTGTCGTGGGCACCTGCAAGAAGAGCAATTAAGTACATAACAGGAAAATATTAAGGAATATGGGGACCACAGTTCTGCTGCTTGCTCATGAAAACAGTCCGCGCGAAGGGCGTGCGTACGCGCACACACCGGGGGTTTACATTTCAATGATATAGATTAAAAAAAAAATCGTTATTGCGTGTAGTAATAACTTCGTTGGTTGTTCTCCGACGCCGTGGAGCAGCGATCTACCGCATAAGGCACGAACTACATCCGCAACGGCCATTCCTGTCTGTACCTATTGTACACCGGATGCGCCGCGAAAGGCTGGTTTTTTCTATACTAAATCCCTATTAATAAGGGTTCTACAGCAGTAGTACGGAAAACACCGTAACTCGGTCATTTCTTAGTATTAACTGTCTCATCTTATATCACGTTAAAGCTATTTGTCTGGGCCATCGTTGGAGCCGTCTCGAACTCAGATTTGACGATTTGGTGGTTACAAAAACGCCCATACAGAACGCGCCACCACTTTAAGAACCGCTTATTTAGCTTGAGGCTCGACGTTTATTGGTTACCTCCAACCGAGCACATGTTCTTATTTTCGAAGTTCTTATTTGGAGCAGGTATCCACCTATGGTAAACGAGGTTCTTGTTCTTATTTCTGTACCGATTGACGTATGCAGAGGACACAGACAGGTCTTTCTGCGTGGATTTCATCACGAGACACTACTGTTGTAAGAGTACAATGTAGCCGTAAAATCGCCCCCTAGGTGGCAGTGCCGCATGTACGGTATGGGAGAGGAGAGGTTGCCGAGAAAGGCTTAGGAGGCGAAGTGGACAAACAAGAAGAATTGATGTACCAACCTACGGAGTGAGTTAATGTTGTAGATGACGCATGGAAGGGGGTCCAACTTGACAAAGGTGATCCACTTGATTGAGAGGGGAGGTCTAGAGGGGTTCAAGGAGAAGATATCTGTTGTTGCTTTGGCGAGAGAGAAGGACAGGATCAAACCAAAGAAACCAACGACATGGAGGGTCTCGATGTGTACGGAATATCAAAGAAGGAATATATTTAAAGATGACCTACATGGAGGGCCAATGGATGCAGAGACAAGGCTGAAGGTCAAACCTAGGACTGGGGATGTTGGCCTTTGAGAACGTAGACGAAGATTGAGGAAGGTAGACGATGAAGACGACAAACCCAGGTGTGATTGCGGCTCCGAGGGCGAAGACCATCTTCATGTACTTGCGGAATGTCCGTGGTACAAGAAGGAGAGGGAAATGTACATGACTGAGCTAGCTGGCAAAAAAAGTAGAAGGAAAAAGTACTGAAAGAAAGACAATTGACGAATGTAAATAGCCAGGAGAAGACGGTAGCTGTACTGGGGCATAGAAAATGGGTTGAAAATAAGGCGGAAATTGATACCGATGGGAAAACATGTTTGAGCGACCTTTTCGGCAACGTAGGAAGGAACGATTGGCCATCGGTGATCGATCCTGTGGGAACAATGCTCCGTCCTGTCGAGGACGCGTGGTCAACGGTCTAACCGCTAAGTACGGCTGCCAAAACATGAGAGGGAGTACACCCCCCTTCGGATCCAACTCCTACGATCGGGAAGAGGCGTAAGTAGGTAAAAATGCCTGGTAGGCCGTATGTTGTACGATGTGGGAGAGGAGACATTGCCGAGAGAAGCCTGGGAGGTGAAGTGGACAAACAAGAAAAATGGAGGTACCAACCCGGAGGGAGTGGATTAAGGTTGTAGACGGCATAGGAAGAGTTCAAAATCGAATAGGTTGGTAAATTGGAAACGAACGGTAGATCTAGAGGGGTTCGAGAACAAGAAATCTGCTTCTTTCGCCGAGAGAGAACACCATATAATGAAGGGTCCAAGGATAAGGAGGGTCTCCATGTGTACGGATGTTGAAAGAAGGTATAGGTACCTACTACATGGAATGGATGCAGGGAGGAAAGTCGAAGGAAATATAGAATGCGACAACTAACCCTCTATAACCTAAGTTACGACGAGAGAACCGTCCTGTGCTGCTGCCCTGGTCGCCCAAAAGTTCATGCAGCAGCAGCAAATCTTGCGACCAGCACCGATTTTCTAGCGTATGGTTGCAGCTGAGCTATCTATGAGTCAGCGACCAGCAGTGTTGTGAGTGTGCCGAACGGAACCTACCTTTTTTTTCATCCAGCGCCTTGTCGTCGTCCCGCAGTGCTCTCCCCAAAGTAGCGAGTGCTGGGCTCTGATGGGTAGGCTGCTTTTTTGAACCAAATTAGGGTTTCCAGGCTTCCAGGCTGTACATGTTGCTAAGCATATATATTTTGGTTTTCCCGAACCGGCACCTGGTGTTCCGCACCTCGTCAGTTTTTTTTTATTTTTCTTAATATGACACAACGAAACCATCTCTATCATAGAAAAGAGTCTGAGACAGATTAGCAATGGATTCATAGCGTCAGAAAGTATCTGTATGTCTACGATTTCCCAGACAGCATATAGGGACATCTCCCCTACGGGTAACAGGCTCAACAAGACAGTTTTACAAGATGCGGCGCAATCCGTTCGGGACAGCAAATGCGGCGCAACTGCTGTTCCACTCGATTCTGGAACTAAAAAGACTCCGCCACATCCCGTTCGACTGTGGGAAGACTACATACTACATCTCGAATGTAGTCTTTCTGCGTGGGTAAATATCTTTCCTTTTAAGGGGGTGCAGAAAAGGCGTTGTGACGCTGGCTCTTTTTTCTATACTTTAATCCGATACAAACAAAGAAAACAACCTTCCCGCCAGGGTTATAGGGGTCGCATTCTATTGCCATCAGTAGAGGACACCATGAAGAGGCGTCGTGCGTGCTGGTGCGTTCAGGTTTGCTGCTGGAGCTGAAATATCGAAGGTCGCATCATCCTCTGAAAACAGTCCGAAACCTGCGCGGTAACCAAGCGGCATCCAACATTTGTCACAGCCGTGCTCACCGCCGCGGACAGTAAACCCCTTAACCATGGGTCATCAGCAGTAGCTAGTGGCATCAGCTACTGCTGTAAACCCGCAGTTCAGTGGATTGGAGTCAGTGGCGGCGAGCACGGCTGTGACAAATGTTGGATTCCGCTCGGTTCCGGCGCAGATTTCGGACTATTTTCAGAGGCTGCTGCGACCTTCGATATTTCAGCTCCAGCAGCAAACCTGAACGTGCCAGCACGCACGACGCATCTTCATGGTGTCCTCTACTGATGACAATAGAATGCGACCCCTAACCTTCAAAATTGATCTTGTTTGAGCGCCTTCCGTTTTGGCTCTTGTGACTAGAATTTAGAATGAACGGTAAATTTTCTGTCTTGATTTTAAAGGAGGCGTGTGGAGGTAGACGCGTGAAATGCATGTTTTGAGCAGCCTCTACGGCCGCCCTGTGCGAGAATCAACGATTTCTGTTTTTCGCGCTGCCTTCCTACTGGTCTGGTGTGTCTGTTGTGCAATTTCTGGTGCTCTTGCATTTGATTTCAAAATTAGTCAACATCAAAATTCATCTTCTGCACCCCTCTAAGTGTAGGCCACCGTGTACTGAAGTCTGTAAGATCGTGTGTCACTCTTCAGTAGTACACATGTAAGAGCGGCCGTTCTTACTTGTCTTCATCTACCAGTACCAGAGGACCGCCCGGTCCCCCGGCGGGGCGGAGCTTATTCTGGCGAGTGGGGCCGTGAGGGTATCGGGATAGCACAGTAGCAAACCGCGCTGTGGGGTTTTCAGTGGTGACAATGTGGCGGAGAGTCGTGCCCTCATCGACTGCAACGATCGCCCAGAGGGCGTTTTCTCATGCCTGGAGACAAATAATTTCCACGCAACTTCAACCACAAGCTCTATCTACAGCAGAAGTAAAAAGCCTACCGTGAACAAACGAATTTTCTGATCTACCCATCGGGCAAAGATTTGTAAGCCTTTCATCGCGGAAAACAATATATTTGCCTGCGGACTGGTGATGTGGACCTACTTTTTTCTGCACTCTCTCCTGTTGTCATCTTGCTTAGGCCCACGAGCAAACCCCAGCACGCGTCCTGAAAACAACATCTCTCGTAACGCAGTCCCTTCCTGAAGTTTCTGTCACACGCACTCGGCCTTACCCATCTTCTGCCCGACCCTTGCAGCTGCGGACACGTGATAGATCTCGAGTTGCTGCCTGAACGTTGCGGCTGTTGAACTGCGACCGTTGCCAGTTTGTGTGTGAAGCTGTGGCGACTTATCCAACGTGGGTCAGGACAAGAGTTGCAGTCGATTACATAAACTATCCTGGCGCATCATATGCAAACCTCCTGCAGTTACTGTAGTGACCGACATCCAACCGCAGTTCGGGTTGGAATCTTTACCACGCTTGTAGATCGTCGAGCGAGCAAAATCCACTTGCCGGAGGGGAGGTTTTTCATTTTTTCCGACGGCGCGGGTAGGTGAAATCAACGGAGAGACGCGTCACCTAGAGATGGCTCACGGGGCCACTACTTTCCCGAGGAAACCGTCGTTCTACGAGTATGACGATTATCCCACGCACATGCCTTCTTTGTGGTCGTTGTTTGCTTGTGCTTCAAAGCTGGTACCAATTGGTGTTTTCTTACAGAGACAAGGCTAGACTCCGATATTCCAGGCAAAGACACTCTCACCTGCGCAGATCATAGCTAGTCTCTGCGAGTTCGATTGTAGACATGTGCCAAGCGTTCCATCATCAACACAAGCGAGCAAGCAGCGATACTCCATCATCCGTCAGGCATGCATGCATGTAGGCGTGGTCATGGCTCACAGTTGTGATATCAGGTCAATAGCGCTCAGGTCGGGTTCGTTCACAAATGTTTCGTGCTCAGTTTCCGGACACAAAGGTCACTGACAGCTTGGGGGGCAAGATTGCTGCAAGCTGTCATGCGGAGGAACCGTTTCATCATTGCGCGGGGAATGGTAACCAATCGGAATTCTTCCATTGGTTTCCATTATTAGCCCGAGAGACGGTTACATCTTCTCGGGAAACCCCCCTCCAAGCACTTATGCAGTGCCCATCACAGGGACGAGCGCTCCGGGCGCTTGTGTCTTGCGTCACAAGTGTCCATCATCGCACTATTTAGAACCGGTGTACGCGGCCGTCCGGAACACCCCCCCAGCATCGACCGTGGTGCTCGGCTATGCTAACAGGGCGGCCGCACGGTGCCCATACACGGTTCATACTTCCCTGCCAAGATAAAATCTGGGTCTCCCCCGCTGCGTAGACGACGTGGTACTCTTGCACATTCTTTCACGGCCGGTACACCCCCCCAGGCCGCCAGACGACAGTCGGCGGGCTCTCGGCAGTGGTAGTAGGCCGTAGTCCAGGGTTACGCGGAGAGGGATGGTCGGGCGGCAACGCCGACGCCCGTATCCATTTCGCGCCTCGTGAGTTCCTCCCAATCTCCGTCCGGGTACTCCACACGCCAATAGGGGTCGCAGTAGTCGAAGACGTTTGCCTTGAAAACCTTGAGCTGTCCGTCGGTGTCGGCAGATTCTCGACCAACTGGCGTCCCCATAGAGAAGAGCTGCAACGCTTGCTCCCTGGACGCTACTTCGCGTTCGCCCCGGGTAGGCGGTCCGGCGGGTCGTGGGGTGGCGTCCTTGCCGTGGTAGTCCTCGCATAGCGCGTGGAAGACGTCCAGCTGGAGTGGCGAGAAGCTGTCGCCGGCCTCATCCTCAGTCATCCAAGGCGAGAGGGCACCATTGTGGTAACGGCCTTGGTACTCCCATGTCCACGTCGTCTTGTTACCGGTGCCGTATACCACCCGTCGGTCCACGAGCGTGTACAGCGGCACAGCGACGACGGAGGTGTCGGCCAGGCCAAGGTCGGACGACCACACGAGATGCGCAACCTCGTCCTCGAACGGCAGCCTGATGTCCTGCGGTCGCACGTGGTAGGGCTTGAGGTCGGGCGCTGCCACTTTGCGTCGGCGGATCCGGCGGCCGTTGAGTTGAACTGCGAAGCTTGGGCGGTTGTGGATGACGTTGGTGACCTTCCACGGACCGGTGTAGTGGTCGTGCGTGAGCTTCGGGTGGTGGCTGTCTTGGTGTAGCGTGTTAGCCGGTTCCTTGATGAGGACGGCGTCTCCGATGGCGGCTTTGGCTCCTGGTGACTCCTGAGCTACCCGGGCATTGTGGCGTTCCCGCTGACGGTTCTGGGCCTCGTGGCGGTAGGTGAGGCTCTCCCGCGTCATGCGTTGTTGATCGGCGACAGTCCGCTCGAGTCCGTGGCCGAAGGAGCTGTTGTCCGGGGCATGGGAGATGACGTCGATGTGGCTTCTGTGTTCCCGAAACCACTTCCCTGCCCAGATAAAATCTGGGTCTCCCCCGGAGAAGACGGCGCATCCTTTGAGACGTTCGTCCACTGCCGGCACACCCCCCCAGGCTGGCGGACAATAGTCGGCGGGCTCACGGCAGTGGTGGATGTCCGTAGCCCAGGGTTAAAACATCGCCATAGAAGGCCTCCAGGCTGGAGTCATCGTCGCCAGAGTCGGCCGAGGAAGCCAGGTGGTTGTCCGCGGGTGGCCTGGCGGCATCCGCATCCGCCCCCCTCGCCGTGCGAATGTCGTCCTCGCGTCGGGGGCGCCGGTGGGCGCCGTCCTTGCGGCGAGGGAGCCGACGGCGGGAGTTGGAGCCAGACGGCCGAATCCTAAGCGGAACGCGGCGTGGTCGCCCGGTCATGCCTTCATGACGTTCCAAGCACTGGCGGCGGCAGGCACGTTCTCTTCAACCTTCATGGCTCCCATGCCTGCCATCTTGAACTGATCGGGGGTACGTTTGCAGAACAGGGATGGGTCCGCCGGCGATGTGAGAGGTGATCCCTGGATCGGCGTTCCGACGGCTTTTGGGTGAGCCCCCCACCATCGTGATGATCATGGAGAAGATGCTCTCGTGGTGCTTGCAGTTCTCCAGGCGGACCGGTAGGCCTTGGCCCGGGTTGGCGAAGGCCGCGGGATGCGCCGCGTACGCGTGATGGGAAGAGGAGGCTTCTACGTACGGCTGCGGCGGTGCATACCAGTGCGGCGGGGAGTCGTCGCCGCCGTGGGACAGGTATCTGTAGTGGCCGTCCTGTAGATGAGGTCCAGGGGAAAAGGTCAGGGGCGCCGGCTGCTGGTGCTGGTGTCGTGCCGGTGGCTGTGGGTACAGCGCCGGTTGCTGCGGCGAGGGCAGTCCCTGCTGTTGGTGGCGGGGCTCCTGCTGTCGTGGCTGCTGGCTCCCGCCGTGCTCAGCTGGCGGCGGCGGCGGCAGCAGCGGGGCTCCGTCGTATCCTCCCCGCGGCGGTAGGAGCGGTGGTGGGGCATCACCAAATCCTCCCTGCGGCGGTAGAAGCGGTGGCGGGGCATCACCAAGTCTTCCCTGCGGCGGTAGGAGCGGTAGTGGGGTATCACCAAGTCCTCCCTGCGAGCGCAGGAGCGGCGGGAGGTCCGGGGGAAGCTGATGCTGTTGCGGCGGCTGCCCGAACGGGTGAGGCTGGAGCGGCCCCTGTAAGTGCTGTCCATGCAGGTGGTACTGGGGCTGTTGTTGCTGCTGCTGCTGCTGCTACCCGGCCGGCTGATGCTGGGGCCGACCTCCGCCCAGTCGGGGCAGCATTACTAGTGGTAGTTGCGGTGGAGGGCCAACCGGTTATGCGGGTAGCGCACCTCCAGCCCCTCTGCGGCGGAAGGTGTCCCGCGGCCGGCGGCGGCGGCGGCACGGAGGGTCACTCGCGTGGGCGGGTAGCGCACCTTCAGCCTCTGCCCTGCGGAGGGAGGTGTCCCGCTACCTGCGGCGGCAGCAGTGGCAGCGGAGGTACGTGGGGCGCTCCGCCGTGCGGAGGGGGAATCTGGGGCGGTCCCCGCTCTATCCTTGGGCAGGTTGGGCGGCCCCGAGGATTGATGTTAGGTTGTAGGTGCTGCTCCACGACATTGCTGCCACATGATGTCGACGAGTCGTAGGAAAGTGGTCGATGTCGCCCCATGCCATCAAGGGTGCCAGCAGGACAACGCGGTAGGGTACCTCACCATTTGGTCGCATGACGGTGGCCCCGCGCATCTAGTTGAGGGTCATCTGAAACAACTTCGATGTAGCCAGTCGAGGCCTTAGGGTCAATCTCAAAGGGGTGGGGGTTAGCGTTAGCGTTAGTGGTCACCGACGCGGTGTGAGCGTGTGAGTAGTCCTCTAACAAGGAGCAATCATTGATGAGATCAGAATAGGTTCACCGGCACGAAGAAGTCATTCTGCGCCCCCCGGGGCGGCGATATCATCACCACAGCGCCGACAGTGGACCAGGCTGGTAAGCGGGTGAAACCGAGACAGAGAATAATAGCCCCAAAAACGCACGCTGCACTCCTACAGAAAAGCAACAGAAACCGCCATGTACAGCGACTTGCCAACCGGGAACCAGGCTGAGCAGGCCAACCACGACTCAGAGTGGAGGGGGTCAGTCATTGGAAGTCCGTGGCATGTTTTTAGGGTGTGACGACGGTTGGTGGATGGTGGCACTTCGGGTGGATGTGGAAGCGTGTCGGTTCATAAGGCATGCTGGTGGCTGAACACAAGGTGGTCTGGTGACGACGCTTGCCTCTGCGAGATGGTGGTTCGATGAACGGCACAGGCCACAGGTCTCATGTTATGAGTTGTCATAGTTTGAGACGATCGAGGATGAGGTTCAGGGATGGACTCGGTGTCCGATCCGAGAATTTCACGTTCAGTGACACTTTCTTGGAGTGGTGGTTTGTCACAAGGTGGGATGATGGCGCGGTTTTTGCCTTCGTGAGGTTGTTACAACAGTTTGGTGTGTGACACAAGATGGATTGTTCTGGTGTTCTGTTCTGTTCTGGTGTGAGGTGGTCAAGGTTGAGATTTAGGGATTGATGTGGCTAGTGGTGGAAGCTGGTTGGCTTGATGGCTTTGGCATTGGTGGTGTGGGGTTCACCAAGAAGCATCGTACGATCCATCCATCCCGCCCCCTACTAGTAACTCGAAACAACCTGAAAGCCAAGCACGAGGCACTCGTTGGAGGCGCCTCCCGTTCTTCCCCTGGAGTCCAGACGCTCACCTTGGTCTACATACTCACCCTTTCATCCACTGGTTCGTATACTCACCGCCCACGTTGCCGGTAGGGTAGCGTGGTTGGTGGGTGGTGGTTAAGGCGATCGTAAGACATTGCACACCCGTGGGGCATTTCACGCAGAGTAGGCCGCACCACGGTTATCCGTGGGGGCCGGAGTATGGTCCGTGGCCACATGGTGCTGCCGGAGTTCCAGGAAGACCGTAGAACCGAGTAGAGAGAATTACCAGCCGAAATAACAAGACAGTCAACGCAGCAACCATTTTCCATTCCCTTTGAACGGAAACACCAGACAAACAACCATTCAATAATATCACCCATGGGTTTCGGATGCCAAGGCCGATCGCCGCCATTGTGGATGCTCTCCGTTGTAGTGCATGTCAGGTGTGTCGTCTCCGTGGAATGAGGCGTGCTTGCAATCGTGACATATGCATATGTGGTGCTCCCGCTCGTGTGGGAAGTTGAATGGAAATGAGACGTTCGTTGGTGTCTCCGGGAAAATATGTTATGGGTCAGCGTAGGTCGTAGGTAGGTTAGCGGAATCGATTCGCAAGAAGCAGGTCTGTAAAACAAACAGAGTGGGAAGAAAAAAAAAATAACAATAGAAACAAGAAGCGTGTTCCATGACCGGACATGCGGAAGAGTGGGGTATCCAGCGTGGGTGAACAGCAGTAGAGGGTGTGTATTTTCCGTTATACAAATATTTACTTTATTCTGGCGGCAGTCCCCTCATTTTTCGTGGGGAGGCCTGTACTGCGCTTTTTTGTACGTGTAGAGACTGCACTCTTCAGTGTAGTGTGGTTCGTACTGCACAACCATCGAGGGTGATACGGGAGGGAGTAAACGCCGATTTTTTTTCAACGATTATTTATTTCCCTTTGTGCTCCACCTCACACCTGTGGTGGTGCTGATTGCATATCGTTTTTCATGACAATATGCACATTCTCATTTTGCCTCATGTGGTGGTGCAGTAGCGTGTCAGGGGAAGTACGGGTGGATAACGATATTTGGTGATTGGTAGGACGCACCCCCCCTTTGTGATGATGCCACAACAGTAACATACGACAGCACCGACAGATCCAGGGAGAATGAGGAAACCAGCAGACAGAACAATCGACCCCAACACACCGGTAGTCAGTCCCACACACGACATAGACAAAGTACGAAAACTAGGTGAAACCGTGCCATGTCATCCCCCGTGCATGGTCACAACAACCCATGTGGCAACCGGTAAGGTCGACAGTATTAGATGGGGAAAGGCCGCGTGATCAACACACGGTCACAGGTGGCGATGGCGCCAGGGGAAAAGAAAGATGATGGATGCACGACAAAGAAGCCCAGATGTTTGATTGTATTTATTTGTGGCACACGATCGGGTGCCCGGGGTCTTTGGGTGGTTCGTGTTCACGTTGTAGTCGGCACTGTGGTGTGGCAGTGTCGGGTCGAGGTTTCGTGGTCAAATGGGTCGTTGTTCGTCGGTGAAGTGCCTTGTGGGTTGGTGCAGGTTGGTGCAGGTTGTGTGGTCATGTCCGGATTTATCGCGGTCCGCGGTGTGCATATTTTGGAATGATCGTCGTTGATTTTTGCAATTAATTGTGGTTTGTTGAAGGCTGGTCTCGGTGTTGTGGCTTGGTGCAAATGACACGAAGCTCGTCGTGGCACAATCCAGACGGCATCGGCGCTGAGGGCGTCCCTCCCCTGGCCACAGGGAACAGAAACAACAACGAAAACAAGGCACCAGCGAAGGCAGGGTGGGATAGATATGCCTGGAATATCCGGAACAAGCCTTGAGGTTGGAGGCAGCCCAACAATGGTGGTGTTGTCAGAATGTCGTCGTGTCCGAAGACAGACACTCAGCACAACAAATCCGTACAAGCAATGATTAATGAAGCTCGGATTCATATTCATTTTAAGGTTAATCTGCGGTTTTGGTTGTCGACGGGGTTTCCCTCAACAGATAAAACCATGCTTACTCCTTCCTTCAGCTCGGGTCACATGCTCCCCAATCCTGCTCGTCATGACGAGAATCCGTTGATTGATGGTCTGGTGTGGTCCGTATTTCCGCACGTTTGCACGGTGAGCAGAGGAGCGCACCCCACATAACTACAGTGTAGCCCGTAAGAACCGAGCGAAGGAATAACAAATTATGTAAACATCATGCGGCGCACACCACGCCGACACGCGGTATTTGTTTCACGTCCATATCGCGTTTGGGCATAAACAATA
>FN648536.1:16945-43040 GCA_000310025.1 Ectocarpus siliculosus | reverse complement strand
GCGTTGGAAGGAGATGCAGACTGGTTCAGCTTCTGCGCGGCGTCTTTTGCGGACTCCGCCCAGAGCTCGTCGCCCCGAACGCTCAGCCCGCGGATACGAGAAAATCCAGCGGGGCCAAGTATCTCTTGGGCAGCGCGGCGAGACGCCTTGCCGACCTTGAGGCACCTCTGGATGGCGCTCTCGACGACGCCGTTGTACTGCTGCACGCCGGGAGGGGAGTACTCGATCGCGATCCCCATGCTGGCACAGAACTCCTTGAAGTCGCCGCTGGTCCAGAGGGCGTCACAGTCGCCCCGGACGCACTTGATCGCGGTGCCAGCCTTGTGGGCGGCGTCCACGACCATGCGCTTGAAGACCGCCAACGCCTCCGACTTCCGCCGCATGGCATAGCAGACGATCCAGCCCGTGGCGGCGTCCACACCGAAGAGCATGTAGTGGTTGCCGCCGATGGTCGCCGTGTACCCGCCGCACATGTCGATGTGGAACATGTCGTTCGGCGCCCTCTTGCCGCGGTATCCGCCCCCCTGCTTCGGCACCGGTGCCCTCGTCCCCCGCGCCGGCAAGCACCACCGGCAGCTGTCCATTGTGCCCGTGAGGGTGATTCCGTGTTGTTTTGCGGATAACCTCAAGATTGGTTCGGACAAGTGGCCGGCACGGTGGTGGAACGTGTTAATATCCATAACCTTTGTTGCATTGCCGACATGGAAAGGCGTCTTACCCGGACCCAACACAGCCAAAGCACGATCACACTCAGCACCCTCCCAAACATCTATCATCCTGGCAGAGGATTCTGCCGAAACATCCGTCACGCGGGGGGGTTCAAAATCCGAATCCAGAAGGCAAGTCAACACTTCAGATCTCTGGGCATGCATAAAGATGTTCAACATGCAGGAATGGGCCCATTCTCTCGAGGGGTCACTACTCTCGGCAGTAGAGGCCGGCTTCACCAGAAAACTCTCACGCGCAACATTCACTTGAGACACATCTTTGTGGGGAAGGCGGGAGGCGAAAAGGGAGTCACTTGACACTCCACGGATGAATCGTAGTTTACCGTGCAGCAGTTGAGTTCCGCTAGGGTTTATGCGGACTTCATGCTTGTGCGAAACTTTCCAAACCGAAAAAAGATTGAATCCACACCCGGGCACAAACAAAACTTCTGGCACAGTAATGTCTATGTCTTCCTGTTTCCCGTCGGCTCCGATTTGGTGGAACCGAAGGTCTAAGCTTCCTACAGCTGCAACCTTGATGAGAGCCGAGTCTCCAATTTGAATAAATTGTTCATCCTGGCCCAAGTGGCGAATGTCGTACATGTGATCTATCTGGTTCGAAATCATCGCGCTCGCTCCAGAATCGGCCTGCCACTGCTCGCTACCCTTCGGATTCGGCATGTACGGTTGGCATAGAAAAGCTTTGTCTACTGTGGGGACGCTTGGTGACACGAGCTACAATTAGCATTCCAGATACATCAGAGGCAGCAGGCACAATCTTATCCGGCTCAGCAGTCGCGATCACAGCAGGCATAGAAGGCACCCTCACATCATGGACAGCATGCATTATCCCATCAGACTCAGTACTCACAACCACGTCAGGCACAGCGGGCACAATCGCATCAGTCTCATGAAAATCGGTCTCCTTCTCATAATTCTCGAACATCGCAGACAGACTCGGAGAAGCAACCCTGTGCAAATCTTGCTCAGAAAAACAGTGATTCCTATCGTGACTCGCAAGCATTTCAGGGTCAACACCGGGTACAGCAGGTACGAAAACGTCAGACGCCTTAAAACCAAACGCAGACTCAAGAAAAGAATCAAACTTGCCTCGAGGGCACACACTTCGTGCCATGAAGAGACGAAGAGGGGCGTCGCCAGCAGGAGGTAGAACGTCGCCTGGATCTGGAGAGGGAGAGGAGGAGGAAGAGGCCGCCTGAGGCACGCCGTGGTACTGCTGCTCCTGCTGCTGCTCAAAACTCGCCTGCTGCTGCGGGAAGGGCGCCGGCTGCTCCGAGACGTAGAAGGCCTCGTTGTAGACTCTCGGCTGATACGCGTCAGGACCTGCAGCAGAAGGGCAGTATGTTACGTTGGCCTCCTGCTGCTGGTGCGGCCCGCCGTCTTCGGAAAAATAGCCGAAGCCAAATCCCCCGCCGGCGTTGCCGTAGGAACCGCCGCTGTGGTTCCCCCCGTGAGCCGCGAGCCCATACCCGTATCCCGCCTCGGAAGGTGATGGGGCCCAGCTTGGCGTGGGTGCCGGCGCCGACGTTTGCTGCCATCCCGAGCTGCTTTCGCCACCGAACGAATCTCCGCCCCCGATGGCCAGGTGAGCCGGAAAAAAGGGCCGCGGGGACGCTGGCAAGCTGCCCTGCAGGTACGTTGGCCGGCGGGAAATTGCCCCCGCGGCCGCCGCCTTGCCCACGGCTTTCGTAGGGGCGAGGCCCGTAGCCGCCGTAGCCCCGTCCCCCATCGTTGCGCCCCTGCATCTGCCCCCCAGCTCCGGGTCCTGGCCCACGCGGCGGCCCCTGAGGCGCATGAGGGTGGCCCTGACTCCAGCCCGCACCGTGTTGGAATTGGTACGACTGCTGTACTGATGGACCACCAACCCGCCCCAGGTTCTGCGATCCGCCTCGTGGATGAGCGGCCGCCTCGGCGTCCCTCCTGCCGCTCAAGTACGCGCTGATCTCGTTGTAATTCGCCAGGAACTCGCTGCGCAACTTGTGACAGTCAGCGGTCGCGTGCGAGGTGTTGGGCCCCGTGGTACTGGCAGATGTACGGTCCCAGCTGCTGCTGCTGCTGCTGCTGCTGCTGCCGCTGCTGCTGCTGCGGTGGCTGCATCGACGCCTGTGGCTGCTGCTGCTGCTGCTGCTGCTGCGGTCCGCCGTGACCCATGCCGACAATGGCTGGTCTCCTCTGCCCGCCGCCCCGGCCCATGCCGGCAGCGACGAGGGCGTGCCTCGTCTCCTCTCCTCTCTCTCCAGACCTCCGCTCGTACCTCTGCTCGTGCTCAGCCGTCCTCAACGCCTCCTGCATTTGTGCACTCGACAACATGGGGTGAAAAAGGACACGCTCTTTAATTTTCTCAAATTCTGGCAAAAAACCCCGAGCGATGTGCTTGCACATGGACACTTCAGCACGATTATCACCGTATGACACCAGTCTCATCCAAAGCGCCTTAGCTCTACCAAAGTAGTCCATCAAACTTTCTCCATTCCTCTGACACAGCACATTCCACTGATCATCAAACGTCTGTCTTTCCTCGTTTTTACTGCGTCGGTAGTAGTCCAAGAAAATTTTGTACCCGGCTTGCGGACTCTCCGCTGCGAGCAATTGCCCTTGAATAGATTGTGCCGTGATCTTCGACAGCATGAAAATCCATACCTTCCTAGACTGCTTTACTCTCTCCTCACCAAACGAACGTTTCATCCAATCCACATTCACTTGAGCTGCAGCTACAGGAATCTCTGGGCCTCTCATTGCGTCAACCACTCCCTCGTTCTCCATCCACGCTTCAAACGCACTCGTGAAAATCCGCAACGCAACCTCCATCGATCGATTTTTGAGGAAATCATCACTCCAAACAGGGACCTCGACTTTGTCCCGCTGTTTCAACTCTACTGTCTGGGCGCTAGACGTGCCTGAATGGGCACGATGCCCCTGGTCCTGGGAGTTTGCCGTGAAAGCATGCTTGAGAAGGTCGACCAGCTGACGCATCGAGTCTTGCTGATCTCCCCCCGCCGCCGCTCTCCCTCCCAGATTGTCTTGTTCTTCTGCATCGGCGGTGAACGAATAGTTGGTTCCTCCATCGCCGGTGCCTTCTCCCGGGGAAGGATCACCATGACCTTGTCCCCCCGGAGGCTGTCGTCCGTCTCCATCCGGCATCTTGCGCGCGTAGACACAGCGGCCACTCTCTTGATCGAACCGCTAGCGTGTTGAGTAGCTTTGTGCGTGGGTGCCTCGGCGCGGGGTCCCGTAGTGGGAAACAAAAGGTGCCAGCAGCTGGGTACTGCCAACGGTCAAAATGTAGAAACTATCCGCGGGCGTGAAAGCCCTTCTACGTGGTGGAGCGTGGAAGCTCGTGTATAATATAGTTGTGGCGTGGAAGCCGGGTGGCGTGGTGGCCCTGATGTAAAGGTATATGTAGGGACGTGGGAGTCCTGAAGGCGTGGAAGCCGGGTTGGCGTGATAGCCGGAGTATGGGCGTGGAAGCCGGGGTTGGCGTGAGAGCCGGAAAAAGGACTTGATTATACACAGAAAAAGGAAGTGAGGAACCACAAGCCACGCACACAAATTCCGTTGTAGACACCCATACCCTCAAACCTGCAATATGTGATAAAGTTGGTACCACCAAATCTAATCCATAGCAACCATTGAACCCCCAAACTCCCCGCTCCATCTGCTCGGGAAATTCTTGCTCGCAATAATCTGTTGATGATGCTGTGAGTACATCCAACAGCGATTTCAAAAAATAAGTGTGGTCTCCAGGCACGCACGTGGTTTCCACGCATTATGTTGGGCCAAACCTCCAGGGTGACCTCGGGGGTGCGTGACAGAACGACGGCCGATGCCAGCAGGAGGTTATTTTGGTAGTTGACAACTGCTGTGCCGTGGGCGACGGCGTCGATGTGGTTGTTGCTTATGATGCACAAACGATGGGGGTTCATGAGAAGAACCATACTCATTTGTATGGCTGGTGGGGGTAACCGTTTTGTTGTGTGGATTTCCCACATGAAAATGTCAAACTTCGGAGTTAGGGAAGTAGGGCAAACAATTATTTCCACTTGTTGTCACTGTCAGAAAGCATAAAATTGATGTCACACTGCGTTGCAGTAGCTGGTGATGCACGGAGTGGGCGGAGTCTCGGTTTTTTTCGTGACTATATAGTCAGCGGGACACAGCCCGAGACCGAAAATGATTGGTTGTCTGTTGGTAGCGCGGCGTAGGATGGAAGTATCCCACATCCAAACACCGGGTTCGACTCCACATGTATGTATGTCTATTAGATGGATTCCTCAGGGCCTGAGGTTCGGTGGGTAGGTCTGACAGCAGGCACCGGTACCAAACAGAGCGTGTATTCGGGTGATTTTGAGGCTGGAATGCGTAACCACGACAAGTTCCATTTTCCAGTTTTCCAGCAGGGTCCATGCATGTAGGCAGCGTAGAAAGAGGAAAACCACACCACACATCAGAGGATCAAATAAATGCACCCACCCAGCAAGCGTACGCGCCCACAGTTCGGCAGAGTCCTCATAAGTTATACAACGGCACACACCGGGGTAGGGTGTGTATTGCGTAGGGACGCAAATGCGGAGCGGTAGGTCACCGCACGCACAAGAGAAAATGTGACGACCACACACGACATAAGTGCCTTCCAAGCACTTGCCCGGAGTTCGATTCTCCGTACGCGTACCATCTTACAGAGACAATGCTAGACTACGATATTCCAGGCAAAGACACTCTCACCTTCGCAGATCATAGCTAGTCTCTGCGAGTTCGATTGTAGACATGTGCCAAGCGTTCCATCATCAACACAAGCGAGCAAGCAGCGATACTCCATCATCCGTCAGGCATGCATGCATGTAGGCGTGGTCATGGCTCACAGTTGTGATATCAGGTCAATAGCGCTCAGGTCGGGTTCGTTCACAAATGTTTCGTGCTCAGTTTCCGGACACAAAGGTCACTGACAGCTTGGGGGGCAAGATTGCTGCAAGCTGTCATGCGGAGGAACCGTTTCATCATTGCGCGGGGAATGGTAACCAATCGGAATTCTTCCATTGGTTTCCAGCATATCGCCGGTCGCCCCGGTGGTCTAGTTGGTAGCCTCGTAACCTTCTAGAGGTCAGGTCAGGGGTTCGAATCCCGGCGTAGGCGAGCTTTTCTTGCAAAGTGAGTTTTTCTCTCGTTTCCGCTCCCGGCCAAGTGGATAGCTCTAGTTCGTGTGTACACAGAGGGAAGAGAGTGCTGAACTCTTCTCGCATTAAAAATTGAAGGCGAAGTACCGCAGGAGGGGAGGGTAGAGAGAGGCTCTTCTGTGTGACCACGGGTTGGAATAAACGGCACTGTAGTGCTGTGAGCGAAGAACAAAAAAAAATAAATATATATATTAGCCCGAGAGACTGTTACATCTTCTCGGGAAACCCCCCTCCGAGCACTTATGCAGTGCCCATCACAGGGACGAGCGCTCCGGGCACTTGTGTCTTGCGTCACAAGTGTCTTGTGTCTTGCGTCACAAGTGTCCATCATCGCACTATTTAGAACCGGTGTACGCGGCCGTCCGGAACAGTTTGTCCATACTTTGTGCTTGGAGACATGCTTACGTGTCGCATACGAGTAGGATGGACCCGTACTTTCCAGCAAAAAATCAGCCCTCCCTGTTGAATTCCCGCGTTACCTTTATGGGGGCGATTGAGGTTGCTCGTCTCTCTCAAGATTAAAACGTACGGGGAGAGTGTGAACCGAGAAGAACTACATATGCATGTACACAGACGGGATTTGAGTGAAGTGTTTTTTCTCGTAACACCAACTCTCTCCAATTGTGAAGGCCACAAGCGACCTCGCCCGCACATTCGCTACCCTTCCCTCCGAAAACACGTGGATACGTCCCTTCTTGCGCGTGTCCTTTCTCCTCATCGCTCCCAACGCAAAGGAAGGGCGAGCGTTAATATTGACTCAGCTGTGTCCCGACGGTCCTAACCCGGTTCTAGCCCAGACCATGCTCTGCACCAATACCAGGCGATCGACGACGACAGTTGCGGCATGTCCCTCCGCAGACTTGAGTTGATCATCCGGGCCATCTGGCCGGTATACGCTTCCGTATGCCACTCTACTTGGGGGGCCGGCTGTGGCAAGCAGTTCGAGGTAGCCAGCGAGAAGCTCCTCGACCGCCGTCCATTGCTTCTGCGGAGCGCAAAATAGACTGTCGGATATCCCTATACCCCGACAAGATCATCATGCCCCTCCCTCGATGTCTGGGGTCCGCCGTTGCTGTCGAACTTGAACCAAGTTGGACAGGACCTCTGGAATGAATGAAAGAGCGTACGACATCTCACGAATTGGCTCGCACTCGAAGTTGAGTCATCTGCAGGTGTAGTCCTGACCAACAATTTCCCTTGTTCGTGCCGAGGCCTGGAGCAGTCCCTTACCGGACGATCAGCATCCTCTTCGAGCCTGGTTCATTTTTGCCAAAATGCAGCGGGTGTCATCCGGCCTACCAATGCCAAACGGCTCTTGAGCGGTCGGGTGCCTTGTCCTGCGTTGCTCGGGATGCCCGGCGTGCAAAACAAGAACCCCGTCTATTTTGTTCCGCTGGCCCAACCACAAGACAGTGACCAATGTCCCCCGGGCTCGATTTTCTGTTTCCTTGTTCTTGGCCCGACTCTATCTTGGAGAACTCTGCGGGGTCTTTGTTTCACGCAAAAAACGTTTTTTCGACCACCGGGGTGTGTTCTCGACCGATGTGACGGTAAGTCGTCACCTACGTGTCGCCACGCCAGCTCGCGGGTCCAACCACCCCACTTCCCAGGTCGACGAAAGCAGGTAGAAACAGGTTCCTGGGGGCATTCAGAGACACGACCATTCCAAACAAGGGAAAGGCGCCAAAGTTCCCCCTGAAACCCCCAATATAGTCGGAGTGCAAGATGTCCTTCGTTTTGATAGAATTTGCGCTGTAGTAGAGTGTGACGGTCATGTCCTGCCCCCAGGCGCAGCCTTACTCCCTGGGTCAGCGGCCTGTTTCAACCGATCGCTTTAGACCACAGTGGCCGTGGCAACGCAATGCTTCATTTTGACCAGCTCTTCATGCCCGTTCTCTTCCGCTTCATGCTATACCTACCACCGAACGACGTCTAGGAAGACATCTAGCAAGACCAGACTTCGAGACTTCAGGGGCGCAAGCCTCGCCGAAAAAGGGAGATACGACGATCCCAGCAGCTGTACGGAAGAGGATGAAGCTTTGGTATACCCATGCGGTAAGGCATGTTTCGTAAGAACGAACTGTTATGACATGGCTGAAACGGAGACTGGAACGAAGGTCGTGAGAATTGAATCGCCCACTGGTTCATCTCTTGAAGACTGGAATGCTTGGCGTACCCGCCCCCGGCAATGTAAACGCCAAACTCGCCTCGGAAGCAGCGCTTGCTTCGTCTGAAAACGCTCCAATCTACTTTGCCGCCGTTATCGAGAGCGTACCACGCATTGCTGCGTCCTACAGACCTTGACACACACCAATCCACCCCCACGCATAGACCTCCTGACTCCGGCCCTATGTCCGACTTCATATTTGCGTAGGTAGTATCCACAAACCCGTGCTTGCTCAATCCTCTCACTACCCCCACCGTGAAATACAATCCCCATCCAACTCGTCCTACGTACCTAGCCATAAATACATATCGGAGATGCACTATACCGCGCCACCCCTCTTGCATTCGCGATTTTGAGACCAACCAGAAACCCTGCCAACTCACGAAAAGGGACACCCTCCAATACTTTTCCGTGATCAAAATCCACAAGTTGTGCGTCAGTAGGGAGCGGAACACCTCTAAACACATACTTGTACGCTCCCTGCAGCTAACGCTTTCGCATATGAGATCTTCCACACCCTTTTCTCTAGATTCATCCCATGAAAACACGCCGAATACCATATCAACTAGCCAAGATTCTCCACGGAGACCATCTCACTAAGGAACAGGTCACACCTTTCCTTCTCTCCGAAACAAATATGTGATCCACGTGGATCACCATCGCCACCACCACACGTTTCTCCTCCACACAACCGAAAAACACATGCGTCCGCTACTAAGACCAGTAGACTAGTCAGGTGTGCATGCCATTGCCATGATACCTGCCTCAAGCCATGCCAGACATACAGCTTCACAAGCGTGCCAGACACTCTACCACAACCCTGCGGTGCACGCACGTGAACATCCTCATCAATACCAGACCGCACAAAAGCCTGCAGAACATCAAAAGTGGCCAAGTCAAGAATCCTCCATGAAGAACGCCAAAGCCGCAAACAAGCGTACACTGTAACGCAGCGACGGTGGGCGCAGGCAATTGTCCAAGATGAAACGAAACTCCCTGCACGCCCCCCTGCGCTATAAGTCGTGACTTGAATTCCGTCGGCCAACAGTCCTCATCTACTTTACACTCAACAGCCCACTAATTGCTGCAAAGGCTCACCATTCCCGCATCCAACAACTCATAATATTCTCGAACAACCGATCACGCTAGCATGACCGGTAGGTTGGATAGGCCAAGGCTTGTCGGTATGTAGAAAAGGCAGCTCCGCCAAGACGGGCCAAGATAGGCATGCCTGGTGTACTATGTATCTTGTTGTGGTGGACAGCACCACGACATTCCGTGTCTTCACGTGCATCGTCAGTCCACGAAATGGAACTCCGCCAGACCAAGATACCCCGAGGTAAAAAGTACGTAGGAACTTCCTATTACACCCCATGTTCTTCCAGCATCCTATGCTACGAGAATATCCACACACGACACCGTTTCCAGCAAGCCTAAGAGCTTCGGTGCGACGCGGGGGGGGGTGATTCTGCGTATGCATCACACTTGAACCTCAGTACCTTGCAACTCTCTGTTCCCTGTACTGCTCGTTTGGGGGGCAAGCCCGCCAAGCAATACGTCTTCTAGCAGAAGTATGGGTTAGACATGGTCGTTCCGTACCCCGACACCAAGCCTTGAGACACCAGTTTACCAGCTTGGAGCTAGCACATTCTGGTATTACTCCCTCACGCCGTCACTCCGACACCGGCCCGGATCTACATGCACAGAGGATGCACCCATGAGTTCCATGAGTTCCTTGTCACCTTGAGCGGCTTGAGCCAGCTCTTTCCCTAACGTTTCGGCATGTTGTCGGCGAACGGCAACAGTCAGTGTCATCGTCGAGTGGACGTCCATAGTGAAGAGGTGAACCTTTGTCGTCGTGACCGAGGCAAATAGACCATAATGAGGTCGGGCGGGCGCCTGAATGTCAGAGGTCTAGACGACGGTGACGACAATGAGCCCACACAGTCGAACCGGGTGTATGTCGTGGTGCAGGGGGGGTCATTTTGTCTGTATTTGCATCGACGCCACGCTATGGGACGCCTTTCGTGGACACCTGCGATGTTTTGAATGGATGTTGCTTGCCAGAATGTGTGACACTCAGACTAAACCTCTCACACACCCTACCAAGGAGCAACTCACGGTTCTCGAGAGCCACGTGTTTCATGAATCTGGACCATAGATTGTGCTCGAGCATCCGCACGATGTCGTCGAGCGGCTCCTTGAAAAAGCTCGCCCTTTCGTGTACGGCGAGCTGATTGATCGAACTCTTCCCTGCAGGTTTCGGTTGCTTTCAGAGGCGTGCTCGAAAAACTAAAACCCAACCACGTGTACCCCAATCCTCAGTGCTTGCCCACCAGGGAACGAACGAAGCGGGTGCGATACAGCGCACAGCAATGATCCTAACGAGCAGGACTGACGAGACCGTGATAGTCAGCGGTGACATCAGTCCACTCGCTGTGCTTGTTGGGCAACTGCATACCATGCCAAAACACAGCGCTGAGTTCCGACCATGTACGTGAGACCATGTACGTGAGGAGCTCGTAAACCACCTACTACCTTGTTCTGAAAGCAGCCATGTGCTTCCTGGTGGCCCCGGCGATGTTGACCTCATCTGGAGATGTGGCCAGCAAGTACCGGTCTGAGATCATGGTAAAGGCCATGAACTGCTCGTCTGCGTGAGTGGTGTCCTGAAGCACAAAATACAAGGCGAACACAGCAGTGAGTTGGCCGATTCAATCACAGTATTGGATGTCGTGTGCATCACAAGCATGTGATCCAGAACATCAGTGATGTCCAAACAAAGAATACTTAGCAGGCTCTCACCATCATCTCGTAGAGGGCCCTATCTATAAGAAAGTCCCAGCTTTCCAGGCATAGGTTCATCTTGCAGTAATGTTCGAAGCGCTTGCTCATATCTCCGCCTTCGCGCACGAGCGCCAGCACGCCTTCCACACCCGGCATTTTGACCGAGAAAGTACCGCCCTCGACGGGTACAACAGCGCTCCGAAAGAATCCCGTACACTCACCACGATGCGCTCTCAGCGTAGGTATGAGTAAGCTATATTTTTTGCGATGGCGATAGAGTCATGCGGTGTAGAGCAAAGGTGGTCAGGTGAAGGAAAACATGAACGGGCCTACAGGCATATCCTACCACGAGCTGTTTCGCTTTAGATACTGATTCTTCCCGGTAAGCAAGCCTCTATTAACCCTTGAAAATGGTTGGTTCTAGCCAAGCCTAGACATGGCCCCCGGCGGTATTGCTACATGCGAAAATTTGTGCACGATTTTATGCAGCGGACATTCAGTTAGAAAACCCACATTGTGTATGGATGGCTCTGCTTGATGCCTCGCACTACTTGATTCAATCCTTTGATGGACTGTAAAAGACGCCCCGCAAACAATCTAGCATCCAATAGGTCTCTAGAGACCATTCCCGTTACATGTAGATAGTGTCGGAGCTATTGGCGTTCATCATCGGGTGGAAATTTAGCGCGTTCATAGAACGACGTTTCTGCAAGAGTTCCAAAAAACAGCTAGAAAACCCATGTTTAGGAAATGTTTTTGAGGCGGGGAGGAGCTCCGTGCGCGCCTCTGATTCTCCTCACCTAGACGGCCACAATCAAATATTGTTTCTGCATCCCGTTCTTGGTCTCAACCACCAATGTACATAGTCAGCGATTATGTCCACAACGCGGCTGCACTTGCATCCTATTGTAGCTCGGCGGTACAAATGGCTGCCGTGCTGGCATACTCAGACTCAACACGGAAATTCCGTGAGAAATCAAACATGACCGCAACGGTGACGCCAAGTTCTACCTGGATAAACTGTCCTGGACGGACCATTGCATCCACTGAGACCTAGCGTTCCATATCAAACCTACAATACTTGTTTGCCACAAAACTGTTACGCTGCACGTTAACACGACAGGCGCAGTAAAACCGCTGCTGGCGGCGTCCCAAATCAGCACCACCGGCCCCCGGAAAAGCACTGCTTCGGGACTGCTTCGGATTTCTTACCCCCAAACTCCGGAGTTGATCCCGTACACGAGGGCACACACTTCGACCGCGACGTGGACCTCAGGTGCATCTCTTAAGACCTTGAACTTGACAAGCAACTGAGTAGACCACGACAGTGCTGGGGATTGGGCAGCGATGCAGCGGCCGAATAAGTGAACTGTAGAACACGAAACTTCGAGCATCTGTCTGGCAGCGAAAATCATCTACTCAAACAACATGTTCCGTTTTGCCCTTCAGAACTACAGGTGAACCCACAGAATGAGAAGTAAGCGAGAGCAACTTAAGGATATCAGTGTCTTGGTGAACCACAGGCGCTTCAATATGGGATGCTTGGTTTCATGTCCACGGAGGTTCTTTGCATGGCAGAGTGCACTTCTCTTTGGCTTTAGCCCGCAGCACAGTTCTGCGTCGATCAGTAGCAGTGACACCGGTGGTAGGGTCTGGCTTACCTCCAATGAACGAACAGCCCACAATTACTCTTGTAAGTTCTTCGTTTAATTTAAACACGTCATGAACGCGAGAAAGGTTCCAAACGAGAGCCATTGCAGGCGCAGTAGCAACAACCATGAGAACCGCCACTAGCTGGTGTCGTCGTAGTAGAAGCAGTCGCGCGCGTTGCTGTGCAGCATAGTTTCGTTAGCAGACGGTAAGCATGACGGACGTTAAGACCTGCACGAAGCGCCACATGTGTGCACTATGTGAGCGAAACGTGAATGCGTCTCGCCTGTTTGGGTAGGTTGCGTCCACGTGGGTTAACCGGACATTCAGTCTGCTCCTCCGGTGAACTGGATAAACTACACACAACTGGTACTGTCTCAGCTGGCTAGTTGAGGAGTTGGGATATGCCAACAGGTTCGATTCGAATTCGTACACCGACGAATCAGAACGCACCGCCACCTACGAACCGCTTGTGTTGCGCGAGCCTCGACGCTTATTGCTTGCCTCAAACCGAGCCCATGTTCATACTTTCCAAGTTCATGTTTGGAGCAGAAATCTATCTAGGATAAACGGGTTCTTGTTCTTCTTTTTCTATGCCGGCTGCCTCATGCAGAGGACACAACAGAGATCTTTCTGGGTGGATTCAACGTGCCCCTAAGAGTACAATAGCGTGTCTAACACCAGCAATATCGAAAAACAGGAAGGTTTGTTCGTCGAAGCAGATAGAATAAACTGGTGTTTATTTTGTAACAGTCGAATTAGAATTTGGCTTCATTTTCTACCGGAAACCCAGGGTCACGGTGTTTGGAATTATTAGTCTATAGTTGGGGGTGTCATTCCGTGATCGAGTCCACGCAGGGGCTGTAGCAAAGTCGGGTAACGTGTGACAGCTACAGAGCGCGTGAAGCAACGGAAGGACAGCTGCAGCGGAAGCGCGATGAGGCTGCCGGCGATCGCCAGCAGCTTCAAGCAACGATCGACGACCTGATCGCCACCCAAGCAGCAGGACCTGGCCTTCCGGGGGGGGGTGCAACTTGTGGGCACAACCGCCCCACCATCGGCCTCTCGGGCCCCCGCTACACCCAGCGCCGAGGCGGCTAAGGCTACGGCAAAGGATAGAGCGCGGATGTGGGGGGACCTCCGCCGGGTAAAAGCGTGGCTCATCCTGGGGCGGCCCCGGCAGTTTCAAAACTGTCGCAGATGGAGTGGCAATCCTTGCTTCGCAAAGGCGTCCTGGTGACAGAGAAAGTGGCGGCATCGCTCGACACGCTCGTGGTTACTGCTTCGCCTTCAACTCGTCGTCCGGTTGCCATGATCGTAACTGCCCACACATCCACGCCCAGAACCCTTCCCACGCTAGGCGCGGAGCGTCCGAAACTCCGGCAACCGGCGCGCGCGGCGTTGGCCACGGCAACGGGGGAGGGCGCGGAGGAGAGGCGCGCGCCGCTGGCGAGGGCGGCGCGAGACCCAAGGCCGCTGGCTTCTTCACCCACGGGAAAGACAAATAGGGGTGCGGGCTCTCCCGCGTAGCGGGGGGGCCTACCTCGGATGGCAGCGCACCTGCGGCTAAATCGAACGGCAGCACGCCGGTCTACACGAGGTTGGCTCCAGGGCTATCAGCAGGTTCAGGACCTGGGACAGGCAGGACGGGACTTTGTTACCGACGTCTTGGCATGCAGCTCGTCGAGCACTCAGTTGCGTCTTCGTCTAGAAGGACTTACACGTCAGGCTTCAACTCTTGGTGCACGTTTCGCAGGCTGACGGAGAAGCCCAAGTTCCTAGGGCAACGTGCCGGGGACCTTCATGTGTGGGAGTTGATTAGACTTCGTAGCCTGGTGTTTCGAGTCTGAGGGTAATCTAGCGAGTACAATATCCGGAAAACTCACGGCTGTACAACATTTTCATAGGCTGGAAGCTTCTGTCGAGCTAGACTTGTCGTCTCCGATGTTGAAATGTGCGCTAAGGGGGATTGCGAGGAACCACGTGGCTGTGGGGACGGTACGCCGTGTGCGCCTGCCTGTGTCTTGGCGTATGCTGCTGGACGGGGAAAGCGCAAGCCAGAACTGGGGGGAAGGGGGCAGAGTGATGTGGCTGTGTCTGTGCTTGTCCTATCTCTTTATCACACGGTCTGATGAGGTGTTCGCGAATGATGCGGGCAGGGTGCATGAGGCACACTGTCTTACGAGGGCGGACGTAGCATTGTTTGCTGGCGAGACGCAATTAGTCTTTAGTCACTATCGTAGAGCAGACCGTGTCGAAATGAGGTTTAGAGGGCACAAGGCCGATCAAGAGCAGAAAGGAAACATACGGGTTCGTACGCGAGACGAAGTCACCGGACCGCAGTCAGGTGTGAGAGCACGCGGTGGCGCGGTGGCTCTTGTGGTGGAGCTGTTATCGTGTCATGCGACGTTCCCTGACTCCGCACCGTTGGCTTCGTACCGTAGTGGAAGAGCAGTGAGAGTAGTGAGGTATACTGCTGCCCTCCGTGCACTCAGAGAAGTGGTAGCGAGGTCGGGGCGTAACCCCCAGGAGTACGCGTTGCACTCGTTGCGAATTGGAGGCGCGACGGCTCTTGCATCGGGCGGAGACATCGCAGAACGAGTGATTCAGAGAGAAGGGAAGTGGAGGTCGGATGCATACAAGCCGTACGCGCGAAACAATGTAGAGGATTCGCGGCGAGTGTCACGGAAACTTACAGACGGCAGTAGGATCGTATCGAGACAGCCGGGGGAGGGGACCGTCTGGGGGAACGGATAGTTGACTTATTCGGTAGTCGTCCAGAAACTGACCTCGATGTGGGTGTTGTAGAATGGTGTGTACCATTTGAGGACTTGGTCAGTTTTGGGACTCCTGCGTTTGCAGTCGTAGTCCCCCGGCTAGTATTTGTGGGGAGAGAGATGGATTTGTAAGAGTTGACGCCGGCCTTTGCAGCTAACGCGGCCGGAGAGACGATGAGCGTTTCGTGCGTCTCTCTCCCCAACACGTAGCCTAGAAACCGAAGAAATAATGAAGCAATTCGAAAGAAAACAAAATAAAAGGAAGGTTTGTTCGTCGAAGCAGATAGAATAAACTGGTGTTTATTTTGTAACAGTCGAATTAGAATTTGGCTTCATTTTCTACCGGAAACCCAGGGTCACGGTGTTTGGAATTATTAGTCTATAGTTGGGGGTGTCATTCCGTGATCGAGTCCACGCAGGGGCTGTAGCAAAGTCGGGTAACGTGTGACAGCTACAGAGCGCGTGAAGCAACGGAAGGACAGCAGCAGCCGCCTAACGCAGTAGCGGCGGCAGTTTAGAAAATCCCGCCCTCCCATCCCTTTTCTTTCGAAGGTGGGGGCATAAGTTCGGGAATATTCGGTATCTAGTCAGGTGTTGTAGAATGGTGTGTACCATTTGAGGACTTGGTCAGTTTTGGGACTCCTGCGTTTGCAGTCGTAGTCCCCCGGCTAGTATTTGTGGGGAGAGAGATGGATTTGTAAGAGTTGACGCCGGCCTTTGCAGCTAACGCGGCCGGAGAGACGATGAGCGTTTCGTGCGTCTCTCTCCCCAACACGTAGCCTAGAAACCGAAGAAATAATGAAGCAATTCGAAAGAAAACAAAATAAACGGGCACCCGCTTAGTTCAAAAGCGGGTCCAAGTGCAAAGACCGGGTTAATCTAGTTGCTGAATGCCCGTTGAAAGACAAGGATGGAGAAATATACATGTCTGAACTAGGAAAAGTAGAAGGAAGATACACGGAGATGTTTGAGGCATCGAATAGCCAGGAGAAGACGGTAGATAGCCGTATTGGGGCGTGGGAAGTGGGTTGAAAAGGCTGGAAGTTATATCGACAGGTATATAGCTAGGGAAAATGCCTTTGAGCCACCTTTTGCAAAGTAGGAAGGAACGATGAGCCATATTTGATCGGTCCTGTGGGAACAATGCTCCGTTATCTCGAGGACGCGTGGTCAATGGTCTAACCGCTAAGGCATGAAAAAACATGAGTACGCCCCCCCACCCCTCGACTCGCCGAATACCTCACGGTGCTTCGCGTTTGATGGTGTGAGATCCTGGTCGGGTGAGAACCAAGCGCGCTCGCCCCGGCTTTGTAGGGATGCGAGGTAAATGGTCTAACGACTACGGCAAGCACGGCTGTGAGTAACCCCCCTCGGTGCGTACAAACATCACTTCACGAGGCGACCCCCCGCCCCCCCTCCCGCCCCGAATCCGAAACTAAACGCTGGTGGGGCACCCCCCACAATCCTGAGTGCTTATCTTGCCGCCGCCGTGTTTTGGGGCCCCGTTCTTATCTGAATGCGCATTGGTACACAACAAAGGCGGTGCCACGTCGGAACTGAGCACCCATTCTAATGGCTAAGTTTTAGATTGGGAATATTTTGAAGCTCAAGTTCTTAACTGCTAAGTTCTCAAGTGGTGGCACGTTCTGTACACGAACAAGATATGAATACGTCTACAATCAACTCTCCGCCGCCATCCTTGAAATCCTGGCACCCGATGGTAGTTCGTAGAGCAAGAAAAGCACTGACTGTAAACACCGATCCATGGCGACAGGACAGGAATGTACCTTGAATAGTGCGTAGGTTCTTGCCCAAAGAAGATTGCCCCTCGGATGGCGAGCGCCAGAATAGGTGCCATCCAAGCGCCCATCAAGCCCTCTTTCCTGATGAATCGCGCATATACATATGCATGCAACCACGACAAATCGGTGGTGTGTGCAAAAATACGCGCGGTCTTTCATTTTTTTTCTTCATCCTACTATACAGCATTCATTCGATGCCGCACTCATCATCTGCGGGTGCACGGATCAGCGACAGATGATGATAATATTGTGTGCCAGAAAAGAGCGTATTCAACGCATTTACAAGATGTAGACTACGCACGCTCCCTACTGCTGTGATGCCACGCTAAAACATTTTCGACGGCCCTATCCTGCTGTACAGCACACCACGGGCACGACACGACGGCTCAGCCCAGTTGAAACCACGGGCATGACCACTCTCATCCTAGTAAACAGCGAAGAAGGTGCCTATTCGTGCGCTGGTACACCGAGAGCAGTTAGCAGAGATTCTTACAGCCGATGTCACCGTTTTTGTCAAAAGAGCCCCGCCGACAAACAAGTTAGTTTCCGTCCAAACACGGCGGAATAATCTATCACGGACGACGTGGCAGAGGTGTGCCCCGAACCTCTCGTTGGCAGGCTTGTCCTGGCCTCGAGGCGGGAAATTTTGGATGGATGTATATCGAACAGCGGGGCTTCAATTTCATGGCAGATAGGTAACTATACCCGATAGCTTGTCGAGATCTGAGGTAAACTACTGTACAATGGATTTATGGGTTCCGCCGAGAAGTCAACAACAACGCGTGCGTGCAATAATAGCTACTGTCGAAGACGTACAGGAGTAGTAGTAGAGTATCGAGAAATCACCTATCATTCATCATGTGGATGGTCAAGAAATTGCCAAAGGGGTCGATAAAGAACAGATATGCGCGCATATGAAACAAGAACAAATCATGTAACCGCCGACAAGCGGCGGAATAAGTATAACGTCCGCGGGGGAGGTATCAGGTGTGCCCCGACCCTCTCGATGGCAGGGTAATTCCGACCTCGAAGTGCGTAATCCCGTTGTAGATCAAAATTTGATGGTAGGTAGGCAACTATTACGCACGCGGAAATTGGTCGAGATCGGAGTTAGTGTACAATGGATGGATGGATGGATAAAGATAGAGTCATGGAGTCATCAGTCATCAATCATCAAGGTGTCATGTGTGCGTGCGAACTCCGGCGGAGCTTTACTTCCGCGTTGGAGGTTGCAGCGGTGTGGCCAGAACCTTCGATGGCAGGCAAAACGGTAGACATAAAGCCATTCCAGAGTCGAAGGGGTTGTCCACCCAGCTGTAGACTGGACGGGGCTTCCATTTGGTGGAGCATAGGCAACGTTTAGGCATAATATATTCATCGAGATCGGAGCAATTTGGTGCCGAAAGCACCTACCTGCTGCAGGCTCGCTCGTGTTTCGTGCACGAGAAGGCCGGCACCGACACAGCTAAGTGCTAACGCACGAGGCACGAATCAAGCTTAACCTTGCTAAAGGCGTCTAAAGTAGTGCAGGACGGCCGATGGTCTCATCCCTCGCGCCTCGGGCATTCCGCTCAAAAAAGTGCGAGGTTCGGAGCTTCCGAGTGAACGAAATCATCCATTCATTCATTCTCCATTCATTCACATTATTTTACCTTTCTGTGAGAGAGACCTCCAAGAGACCGTGTTGGTCCTCTAGAGGAATGCACGATGTTCCGTAGGAGTCGACAGAGACCCTTGTGTATATGCTTGTGTAGAGATGACTCACGAGGGCACTTGGTTTGTCAAGCAAGGCAGTTCTTGTATGACAAATGGGGCGATTCTTCCACGCGTAAGTCATTCTCCTCGTTCGCCTTGCGCAGCAGAGCCACTTTTCATACCTAGCTAGTCTTCTAACTGTTTTCTTCTGTCCGCGGGAGCTAAGTGTTTGATAGGAACGTGTTCGTTCGTCTCTATTCTTGGTGTTGGCAATATGTGTTTGTCTTGTGGGCGTAGGATAGGTCCACGCTTGTCAGCGGTATCAGCTCCCATTAGGATTTCTCGTGTTGATATACTTGGCCTTTAGTCTGGGGTTGCTCCTCTCCCTCTCTCTCTCCCTCCCTCTCTCTCTCAAGGCTTAACCTACGGGGAGAGTGCGATGCGAGAACAACTCAGCTAAGAGAGTATGTTTTCTGGCGCATCCACCATGAACAGCGCGAAAACTGTCTTTGAAAGTTTGAGAGCGAGGTGAAAGCTAGCTTTTCGGACACAAGTGGCAAACGAAGAAGGACTTGTAGAGATGTTCGGGAGGTCACGAGAAGGGGTGGGGACAAGAAAGAGTCCCCAAAACGGCCCGATACGCGATAAGAATAGACTTCGAGACTTGGGGGGTGAAAGACTTGCCGAAAAAGGGAGATACAAAGATTCCAGCAGCAGCACGGAAGAGGAAGAAGCTTTGGTATACCCATGCGGCAAGGGATGAAAGAACAGATTTCGTGAGAGTAACTATTTGACAGGGCTGAACCGGAGAGTGTGATGAAGGTGGTGATAACTGCATCGCTCCCTGGCTGTCCTCGAAGACTGGAATGCGTGGCATAACCCACCACCGGCAATGTAAAACGCCAAACCTGCCTCGGAAGCAGCACTTCCTTCGTCTGAAAACGCTCCAATCTACTTTGCCGCCGTCATCGAAAGCGTTCCACGCATTGCTACGTCCTACAGACGACCTTGACACACACCAATCCACCCCCACGAATCACTAGACGCCCTGACTCCGGTCCTCTGTGCGATATCATACTTGCGTAGGCAGTATCCACAAACCCCTGCTTGCAGAAACCTCTCACTACCCCCGTGAAATACAATCCCATCCAACTCATCCTACATACGTACCAATACTGAATGCGTCATAGAGGGAGGTGCACTATACTGCGCCACCCCCCGTTCTTATTTCGCGATTTTCAGTGGCCAAACACACCAACCAGAAACCCTACCAACTCACGAAATAGAGCGTCCTAGATTATTTGTCATCTTCAACATCCACAAGTTGTGCATCAGCAGGGAAGCGGAACACCTCTAAAACACGTTTACTCCCTCCAGCTATCACCTCGGCATACTTCTGCTGCGAGATATTCCAAACCCCTATCTCTAGACTTATCCCATGAACACACGCCGAATACCATGTCAACTACCCAAGATTCTTCACAGAGACCATCTCACTACAGTAAGATGCCTGACGAACAGGTCACATTTCCACCTCTCTTCAACGCAAATATGTGATCCACGTGGATTGCGATCGTTACGACCACACGTTTCTCCTCCATTCAACCGAAAAACACAATGCGTCCGTTATTGATAAAGCCTAAATCAACAGTCCAGTAGACTAGTCAGGTGCGCATGCCATAGCCGTGACGCCTGCCTGAAGTCATGCCACACATGCAGCTTCACAAGCATGCCAGACAATCCACCCCAACCCTGCGGTGCACGCACGTGAACATCTTCATCAATATCAGACCGCACAAGAGCCTGTGGAACATGAAAGTGGCACATGTCGAAAATCCGCGATATAGAACGTGAAAGCCGCAAACAAGCGAAAACCAACACAGCAGAGGTGGGCGCAGGCAATTGTCCAAGATCAAACGAACCTCCCTGCATGCCCTCCCACGCTACAAGTCATGACTTGAATTCCGTCGGCAATCAGTCCTCGTCTACATTACACTTAAAACCCATAATTGCTGCGCAGGCTCAACATTCCGGCATCCAACTTCCCATAATATTCTCGATCAACCGATCATGCTGGCATGACAGGTAGATTGGATAGGCCAAGGCTTGTCGGTATGTAGAAAAGGCAGCTTCGCCAAGGCGGGCCAAGATAGGCAAGTCTGGTGTATTATCTTGTTGCGGTGGACAGCACCACGCCAATCCACATCATCACGTGCATCCATCAGTCCACGAAACGAAACTCCGTCAGATCAAGATACCCCGAGAAACGCACGTAGAAACTTCCTATTGCACCCCATGTTCTTCTAGCATCCTATGCTAGGAGCATATCCACGCACGACACCGATTCCAGTAAGCCTAGGACCTTCGATGCCGGGGCGGTGGGGGGGAGACTCTGCGTATTCATCAGGCTTGAACCTCGATACTCAAGCATTGCAAACCTGCTCCCTGTACGACTCGTTTGGGGAGCAAGTGCGCGAACGTCTTCTAGTAGGAGTCCGGGTTAGACATGGTCATTCCGTACCCCGATACCAAGCCCTGAGACACCAGTTTACCAGCTTGGTGTTAGCAAATTCTGGTATGCCCCCCTCACGCCGTCACTCCGACACCTGCCGGGATCTATTATGCACAGAGGATGCCTCCATGAGTTCCATGAGTTCCTTGTCACCTTGAGCGGCTTGAGCCAGCTCTTTCCCTAACGTTTCGGCACGTTGGCGAACGGCAACAGTCAAGGTATTCGTCTAGCGGACATTCATAGCGAAGAGGTGAACCTTTGTCGTCGTGATTGAGGCAAATAGACTACGATGAGGTGGGGCGGGCGAAAGGGGCCTGGATCGCAGAGTTCTAGACGACGGTGATGATAGTGAGCCCACATAGTCGAACCGGGTGCATGTCGTAGTGCAGGGGGGTTCATTTTGTCTGGATTTGCAATAACGCCTCGCGATGGGACGCCTTCCGTGGACCACTGCAATTTTTTGGATGGATGTCGCTTGCCACTCAGACTAGGCCTCCCAGACGCCCTTACAGGGACCAACTCACTGTTCTCAAAAGCCACGTGCTTCATGAATCTGGACCACAGATTTTGCTCGAGCATCCGTACGATCTCGACTAGCGGCTCTTTGAGAATGCTGGCCCTTGCGTCTCCGGCAAGCTGATCGAACGCCTCCCTGCAGGTTTCGGTTACTTTCAGAGACGTCGTCGAAAAACTATGACCCACCCGAGTGTACCCCAACGCTCACAGTGCTCGGCATGAGGGAAACGAACGAAGCGCGTGCGATACAGCGCACAGCAATGATCTTAACGAGCAGGGTTCACCAGGCGGTGATGATCAGTGGTGACATCAGTCCACTCATTCTGTTTGTTGGGCTACATCATACCGTGCCTAAACGACGCGCTAATTCCGACCCAAAACGTGCGAGCCTATACACCACGAACCTTGTTCTGAAAGAGGCCATTTTCTTGCTGGTGGCGCTAGAGATGTTAATCTCGTCGGGAGATGTAGGCAGCAAGTACTGGTCCAAGATCCTTAAGAAGACCTTGAACTGCTCGTCTGGGTCACTGGGGCCCTGAAGAACCGTACACACACACAGGCCAACACCAATCAACGGCTGAAACTGTGATACTGGATGTGTGTGCCTCACGGGCATGCGAATCTACACTATAGTTTATGCCCGAACTAAAGAAACACACAGCAATCTCTCACCATGTCGTAGTGGGCCGCATCTACAATGAAGTCCCAGCTTTCCATGCATAGGTTTCTCCTGCAAAAGGATTCAAATCGCTTGCTCATATCTCCGCCTTCGCGCACGAGCGCCAGCATGCCTTCCACACCTGGCGATACCTCTAGGCAAGTGTTGTCCTCGATGGGTACAACGGCGCCCCGAAAGCATCCACGACACCCACCACGATGCGCTCTCAGCGTAGGAATGAGCAAGCTATTTTTTTCGCGACGACGACGAAGGCATGCGGTACAGAGTAAAGTCGGTCCGGTTGGCGAAACGCTGTAAGGGTCTCCAGAGATATCCATACCAAGAGCTGTTTTGCTCGAAATAGAGTATGGTAGCGCACCATCGTTTCCCTTACCGAAGCAAGCCTCTAAACCCCCTTGAAATTGGTCGATTCCGGCTGAGCCTAGACTCTCCCCCGACCATTCTGTTGCATCCGGGAAGATGTGCAACATTTATTGTAGTGGCCGTCGGTTGGAAATCTATGTTGTGTATGGATGGCGCTGCTTGATGCCTCGCACCGTTTCGTTCAATTCGTTTGATGAGCTGTAAAAACCGCCCCGCAAGAAATATAGCATCCGATGGGTGTCTACGGACCACACCCGCCCCCACCCGACACCATTAGGCGTGGCGGTTGGTTTCATCGACTGCTTAGACACGTAGATAGTGTCGCAGCTATTGGCGGTCATCTTCGGGTGGAAATTTAGTATGCATAGAACGCCGAATCTACAAGCTTTCTACAAACCTCTAGAAGACTGATGCACAGGAAAATGTTTTAGAACCGGGGATGAGCTCCGTGCCCGCCTCTGGTCACTCTTTCGATCTCCTTCTCCCGAACCAGACTATCACAGTCTTCTGTACTCTTAACTCGTTCTTGGCCGCAAGCGCCAATGAACGTAACCAGCGCGTGTGTCCACACCGCGGATGCACTTGCATGCTGTTGTAACTCTGCGTTACAAATAACTGCCGGCATCAGTCTTTCATTGCATTCATGTGCTTGGATACTCACCACGGAAGTTGCATAAATAGCAATCATGATACGAACGGCGAAACCAAGTTCTAACGGGATAAACTGTGTTGGACGGACCTGTGCATAGCATTGAGACCTAGACTAGGGTGCCACATCAAACCTCCAACCCCGTTTATGTCCCCCAAAGCTGTTCTGCAATAGACGCAATGAAACCATCGGCCTCCGGAAAAGCACTGCCTCAGAAGTGCTTGGATTTCTTACCCCCAAATTCCGGAGTTGAGCCCGAACAGAAGAGCCAACACTTCGACCGCGACGTGCACCTCAGGTGCATCTGATAAGACCTCGAACTCGACAAGCACCTGAAGAAACCACTGCAGGGCTGGAGTTTGCGCAACGACGCAGCGGCCGAATCAGTGAACTGTAAAACACGAAACTCCGAGTACCTGTCTGACAGCAAAAAGCTTCTGCTCATACAACATGTTCCGTTTTGCCCTTCAGAACCGCAGGTGATACCCACGGAACATAGCAGGCAAACGAGAGCAACTCAAGGGCGTCAGCGTGTTAGTAAACCACAGGCTCTTCAGCAAAAAATGCTTGGTTTCATGTCCACTGAGGTTCTTCGCATGTCAGAGTGCAACTGTTCTTTGTTGTTAAGCCCGCAACACAGTTCCTGCGGCGATCAGTAGCATGGTTAAGTCTAGCTTACCTCCAATGAACACGCAGCCCGCGATTACTCTTGAAAGTTCTTCGTTTATTTTAAACACGTCATGAACGTGAGAAAGGCTCCAAATGAGAGCCGTTGCAGGAAGTGCGGCAACAACCAAGACAACTGCCAGAAGCCTGGTGTCGTCCCAGTAGAAGCAGTCGCGCGCGTTCCTGTGCAGCATGGTTTCGTTGGCAGAAGACGAGGATGACGAGCGTACAACACACACGAAACTGCACTACCACCAGACCAATGAGCAAAACTTGAATGCATTGTACCTGGGTGAGGGGGCTGCGTCCACGTCACACTGGACATTCAGTCTGCTCCTCCGGTGGACTGGATAGATCGCACAATACTGATGTGTTCTCCGTGGGCAAGTACAGGAATGGGATACGCCGGCAGCTTCGATTGGAAGGTCATCAACTCCTCGTACACAGACGAACACACGAACAAGGCATTCATACGTCTACACGCAATCAACTCTCTGTCGCCATCCTTGAAATCCTGAAACTTCATGGTAGTTCGGAACAGCACTGACTGTAAACACCGACAGCGATAGGACACGACTGTACCTTGAATAGTGCGTAGGTTTTTCCCCAAAGAAGATTGCCCCTCGGATTGCGAGCGCCAGAACAGCTGTCATCAAAGCGCCCATCAAGCTCTCTTTCCTGACGAACCGCGCATATTTTGCTCTGTAGTCCCTATTGTACGCCACCACCAAGCGAACGGCCCTGACGAGATACGGCGCAACCCCAAATGCCAAGGCTGGGCATCGCGTGGCGTCCAATTAACGGGCAGGGTGGGACATGTCTCTGTGTTAGAGTGCATGAGATGCGCTTCTTCTGTAGACTTTGACTCCCGGTGCTGAGGAGGTGACTGATATTTCTCAAAATCACTCTTAAACTTCGCCGGTGTTTCACTCGGCAATTGGTTCAGTCCAACTCGTCTAAACGAGAGAGAGCGCCACTCAAGAAGGAGAGCAGCGGACGACGTACAAGCTTATCCTGGACTTGTTGCAGCACGTGCACGACGTGTTCGATTTCCTCTGTATGCGTCATCTCGCAGATACGCTACAGTAGGTGCCTCGTAGTACCTCATGAAGGACCATGAGATGATTCTCATGGCACCTCATGGTACCTGGTGATGTACCATGAGATGATTCTCGTGGTGCGCCATGGTGCATCATGGTACCGCATGAGACCCCCATGAAAATTTACACCATAGTGCCCCCCGACGAAAATGCTATTCTCATGAGATTGCCCCATGAGCAATCTCGTGGGCCTCCATCAGATGGATTTCCTCATGGTGGTCATCAACGCAAAGATCATGTACTTGTATGTACAGGAGTCCAACTGGAGTGTATGTATCTTCACTATCAGCACCCACCGCGTTAGCCGGCTGACCAATGGAAAATACGTCAATCTCAGTGCGGTTGAAAACACCAAACACTCCTAAATGCCATTATCTCGGACCCCGTGAGAGGGCCGCACGGGGGAGGCAAAGCTACTGTATGTATATTCTCCGCGGATGAAAGACAGATACGCGGTAGCAACAGAAGAAACTGCTATTCGATATACTCGTAGCATAGCATGGGGGTGGTATATTGCGTATACATATGCGGGGATTGCAGTGACGAACTACGGAGGGACAAGAAGTTTCTTTGTGTTTTCCTTGGGAGTGTAGTAGATTGGTGGAGATTCATGGAGATTCGTTCTGGGTATTAAAGCGTTATGCGTGACTTGATGCCGTGATGGAATGACGAGCTCAAGCACGCCCCCGATGAATACAACACGTTTTTCACCACGTCTACACGTCTTTACCTACCCGTGCGGCCCGTCATGGCCGAGCTGCTCTACGCTCCCATCACACACAACTGAGCCACCCGAATTATCGATCACGCTAGCGTATGACACGTCGTCTACA
>FN648536.1:0-15839 GCA_000310025.1 Ectocarpus siliculosus | reverse complement strand
ACGCCCAGTGCTACACCCAGCGCGACCGTCGGAAGGAGCAGGAGCAGCAGCAGCCCCAACAGCAGCAGTCTCAGCAACAGCAACCCCAACAGCAGCAGTCTCAGCAACAGCAGCCTCAGCAACAGCAGCCTCAGCAACAGCAACTTCACGGACCGCCGCCGCAGCAGCCGAGCTACAGTGGGGGGGGCTGGGGCGGTGGGCCTCAGCACGGACCTCACAGCGGCTACGGAGGACAGCATCAGCACAGGTATGCAGCGCCCCCTCGTCCTCCACAACCGCCTTGGCGGCCTCCGTACGGGCACGCTAATGTGATGCACGCGTATAGTACTATGCCCTACGGGGGGCCCGCGAATGGTACCGAGTATGGCGGGTGGGAGCAGCAGCAGCAGCAGCAGCAGCCTTCGCCAGACTACTACCAGCAGCAGCCGTACTACCCGCCTCCGACACCGTACTACCAGCAGCAGCAGCCACCATCGCAGCCTCCGCCACCGCCGTCGTTTCAGCCGCAGCAGCAGCAGCACTCCACCCATGCCCCGCCCCAGTCGCCCTCTCCCGGAGCAGCAACCTATCCGCCTGGGCATCTCCACTCCCTGATGGCACACTTTGTGTCCGCTGACGAGATGAGTTCGCTTTCGGTTTCGAGTGATGTAAGCAGTGTCGCATGTGGTGATGATCTTGGCTTTGCTTTGTCTGCACAGAGTTGCGAATACAGTCCTGGTAGGGAGGTATTTTGGTCTGATAGCGGTGCAAGCAACCATTTTGTGAGTAACAGCTCCAAGATGTACAACATCTCGCCTGTCCCCCCCGGCAAAGAATTCATCAAAGTAGGCAATGGTGCTTATTTGCGCGTGGAGTGCGTAGGTAGTGTCAATCTGGCATTTCACATGGCAGGAGGTCGATCGGGGGAAGCGGATTTCTGTGTCCAATTGACAGACGTGTACGTAGTAACCAGGGATTTCGTTCAACTTGTTCTCTCTGCACCACACGCAGAAAAAGCACAGGATAATGTTGGATGAGAGGGGTGTGCACCTTTTCGGTGGTCGGCTTAGTTTCGCATACTCGGATATCGGATGCTCTCTATCGGCCACCCGCTTGCCTCCCTCGTACCGCGACGGTGATGTAATCCCCTCTACCGTTGTCCCTCCCCCCGTTGTCCGCCAAGCGTCTCCGCCTGGTGTTGGTACTGGCCTTTTCGCGCAAAACCCCCCTCCCCCTTCTCAGATTTCAGGATCGGGTGCAGGATGCGGTCCGAGTTCCAGCTTCCCGTCCATCGGTCCCGCCGGTGTTGTACCTTCGGCTCCGAGCTTCCCGTCCATCGGTCCCGCCGGTGTTGTACCTTCGGCTTCGAGCTTCCCGCCCATCGGCGCTGCCGGTGTCGTACCTTCGAGTTCGAGCATCCCGTCCACCACTTCCGGTGTAGTACCTCCGAGTGATGCTTCCACGCCTATCGATGTTGATTTAGTGTCTCCGTCGATCCGAGATTTTCAGCCTGCCCTAGCCGCAGCCATCGCCTCATCCGACGTCCTGTCCCCCTCAGTCGTGAACCCGAATGTGTCGCGAGAGATAGAGATCATGCCCCTTGAGTCCCAGGATAATTTGCCTTTGATGGACATGAGTATGTTCTTGGATGTAGGCTTGATGAACGGACAGGACTCGGTCCCGCCGGGTGACTTTTATCCCGACCCATTAGGCGTATGTGAGTCCGTGAAGCCCCCCGTTGCGTTCGCTGTGATGCAAGATGAGTTGGACGTGCTCAGAGACTTTGTTGTCGAGTGCCGTGTGAAGCAAGATGTAGGTCCCCCCTCCCTTTCCCATGCTTTGGCGATTATCGCCCCCGGTGGTCCAGCGTTCACTGTAGGAAAACCCACGTCCACCATCGACATTAATTTGTTCCACGCTTCCACCGGCCACGTGAATGAATTCTTGATGAGGGGAAACCGCAAAGCAGCAGGGTGTTCAATTGGTGGGGGAACTGCAGCCATGCGTCGGCTGCATCGAGGCGAAGGGCAGGAGGGCCCCGGTGCCGCGGCGTGGAGTCACCCGCGCGGCGGTACCGTTCGGCAAGGTGCACATCGACATCACCGGCCCGTACTCTGAGGCGTTCGATGGTTCTCGTTACCTGATCATGTTCGTGGACAGCGCGTCGCGGTGGCAACGGGCGTACGGCATGCGGGCCAAGAGCGACACCCTGACGTACACGCGGCGCTTCCTCGCCGACCTGAACGGCAACGGCACTCCGGGGTGTTTCCGCATGGACAACGGTGGTGAGTTCACCAGTGCTGCCTTCGTCGCGTTCTGCGACGCCGCTGGCATCCGGCGCGAGTACACCGCACCCGACACCCCGAAGCAGAATGCGGTCGTCGAGAGCGCAATCTGGCGCGCTATGAAGGGGGGCCACGCCGCCCGTCGCCACGTCCTCTCCATGGGCCACGTCGACCTCGCCTCTATCCCCGGTATGGACGCCAACGGACACCGGCTGTGGCTTGCATCGGCGATCTGGGCCTCCGGCTGCTTCAACCGTTCCGCGACGTCGGCCAACCCGGCCTGGATGTCGCCGTTCGAGGCCTTCTTCGGACGTAAACCGCCGCTCAACGTCGTCCCTTTTTTCCAGGAGGGGATGATGCGCGTGAAGCGCGCCAGCAAGGCGGACGTCCAATCCGTGCGTTGCTTCTACATGCACGGAGCGCGCAACCACTCCGCCGCCACTGCCGTCGTTCTCCGCGCCGACACCGGAAGGATCTGCCTGTCCAACAACGTCGTGTGGATCAACCGCCGCACCGCCGTGCCGGCGCCGGTACCGGCCAGCGGGGGGGGCTCTTCGGTCACCGCGGCGCCCTCGCCGGCCGCCGCCGTTCCTGCAGCCGCTGCCGCACCGCCACCGCCATGGGCATCGCGGACGTACACCTACACCCCGCCCACAGCGACCACCGCTTCGCCGCCGCCCACTTCTCCGTCGATCTTCACAGGGTCCGGAGCCGCGTCGCCGATCTCCACGGCGTCTTCGAGTGCACCGCCGTCCACCGCAGCCACGCCGCCCCGTCCACCGCCGACACCCCCGCCCGCAAGCGCCGCCGCTCCCGCTCACCCGCCGCTTTCACAGCGAGCGGTCAGAGAATTGGGCGAGAAGGAAACCAGAGTGCATGGCCGTACGCGCGGCGACCGAGTGCGCTTCATGGATGAGCAACAGCAACCGCCGTCGCCGTCAGGTGGCGGCACCGCTCTCCAACACCGCCTTGGGCTGCTGTCGATGATGGGCAAGGATGCGCTCGTCTCGTCGCTCGCCACCCGGGAGGCCGTCGATCAAGGACGTCGAGACCTGCCACCGTCCGCCAGCATCGCCCCTCCCGCTCCCCCACCGCCGCAAGATACGAGTTTAGCAGGCCATGGGAGCGGGGGGGCCGCAGGAGCTGGAGGGCCGGGGGGCCTGCACATGTTCGCAGCAATGTTCGCCACCCGCGAGGACGTGGAAGCCACTCTTCGTGGCAAGCGCCCTCCTGACAAGATGCCGGACCTCCCTCACTGCCTCGCCAGCGACCTCCGCGTGCCGAAAACGTTCAAGGAGGCCATGCGGTCTCAACATTCAGAGTTGTGGGATGATGCAGTCGGTCGGGAGTTTTTCGGTCTGTTGGATGCAGGTACTTTTAGTCCGGTGTAGCAACCAGTAGAAAACTTCATCAACGCCAAGTGGGTATTCAACTGTAAGGCAGACGAGTACGGATGGCCGACGAAATTCAAGGCAAGACTTGTAGCGCGGGGGGACATGCAGAGGGCTTCGATTGATTTTGGAGAATTGTTTGCACCCACCGTATCCGTGTCTAGTGTGCGTTTGTTGGCAGCTTTGGCATGTGAGCAGAACCTTGACTTGTGTCATTTCGATATTCAGCAGGCGTTTGTGCAGTCTGAGCTTGAAGAGGATGTTTTCATGCGTCTCCCGCAAGGTTGTGGTAGGTTATCTGGACTGATCGTGAAGCTATGCAAGAGTCTGTACGGTTTGAAGCAGGCGTCACGACAATGGCATGCGCACCTGACGAGGTGTTTGTTACTTTTAGGATTTGTGCAATGTTTGGCGGATGCATGTGTTTTTCGATTTATGGAGGATGAATGTGTGATCATGATCATCGTGGTCCACGTGGATGACATTTTTGCCTTAGGGCAGAAGGAGAGATGTGACAAGTTTGGCAGAGACCTCAACGAGATGGTCCCCGTGAAGAACCTTGGGGAGTTGAGGTGGTACTCCGCGTGCTTTTACCAGAGAGATCTAGAGAGAGGCCTTTTGAGGATCTCGCAGCAAAGGTTTGCAGAAGAGTTGGCTGCAGAGTACGGCGTAGAGTGGGGGAAGAGTGTGCCCTTACCTGTGAGCATGAAGCTCACCGACTTTGACGAGGACGAAGCGTGTGCTGACGTCCCTTTCCGCGAGTTGGTAGGATCCCTGATGTGGTTGGCTACTCAAACCAGGCCGGACATCGCGAATGCAGTACGAGAAGTAGCGCGGTATTGCGCGTCTCCCAAGATGGTGCACTGGAAGGCAGCACTTGGTATTTTAGGGTACGTGCGTAGGACGAGTTGGATGGGGATTACATTTGAGAGGGGTGTCGTGACTGGCATGAGCATGCAGGTGTTTGTGGATGCTGACTATGCGAGCAAGGCAGCAGACCGTAGGTCGGTTTCAGGAGGACTAGTGATGTGTGGGGGTGGGTGTGTGACTTGGTTTTCGAGGACGCAGAAGTGCGTTACGCTTTCCACAACGGAAGCAGAGTATGTGGCAATCGCCGACGTCTTGAAGGAGGTGCTTTTCTTGAGGCAAGTTTGGCGTTTTATGTTGCCAGATGCAGGTATGCCGTGCATTCAAATCTTCGAGGATAATCAGGGAGCGATTCAGATTGCGCACAACCCGATCACGAACTCAAACTCGAAGCACATTGATGTACGGCATCACTTTATCAGGGAACTGGTAGAGAGGAAAGAGATTTCGATTACTCATGTGTCGTCGGAGTTTCAGCATGCAGATTTCTTGACGAAGGCTATCAGCAAGGAATCTTTTGCGTTGCACAGAGACTTTGTGATGAATTTGCAGTGACAGAGGTGTTTTGGGATCAAATCGTGCTTTGCCGTTGAGTGGAAGAGAGAGGATATGTACGAGTTTGAACAAGAGATAGAGAGGGTCAAGTGGAGATGGTAGTGTTTTGGAAGGTTAATGTTTGGGATTGTTCTTGATGATTTGGAAGAGTTGGTATGCGATTGATTGTTTTTGGAGGAGGTATTGTTTTGGTGTTGGAGTTTTCGATTTTGTCTTGGTTTTGATTTGTTTTGGGATGAACTGGTATGATAAGGATGGCTTTGATATTTTGTTGGAGCATGACGATGCATACGAGCAGGGGGGCTATTCGATATACTCGTAGCATAGCATGGGGGTGGTATATTGCGTATACATATGCGGGGATTGCAGTGACGAACTACGGAGGGACAAGAAGTTTCTTTGTGTTTTCCTTGGGAGTGTAGTAGATTGGTGGAGATTCATGGAGATTCGTTCTGGGTATTAAAGCGTTATGCGTGACTTGATGCCGTGATGGAATGACGAGCTCAAGCACGCCCCCGATGAATACAACACGTTTTTCACCACGTCTACACGTCTTTACCTACCCGTGCGGCCCGTCATGGCCGAGCTGCTCTACGCTCCCATCACACACAACTGAGCCACCCGAATTATCGATCAACTGCACGTGTCTACCGACGCTGCTACCTTGCTCTCGAGTTCGTTTTGGAGTGCTTTCACCAATCATCCTCCTTGCTTTCACCACGTGCACAGTCTTCACTAATTACCCCTCTTTTGCCAACCTTTTCTTTCAGCCCAACCCCTGGGGGCGTGGCCGCCTCTGTGCCGCCCGAGCATGGGGACCTTGTATTATGATGTTTTTTTGTGGATATTGTACAGTACTTGTACGGACTACGACTCACAGATGTAGGAAACGACGAAGATGACCATGCACGGCAAGCTTTTGTGGGTACTCAGCAGCAGCCAGTGCAACAGCACTGAGACGACCACTATGAACTCCGCGAACATGCTGACCACCACCAGCACGGGCGACCTCGCCTTGATTTCGAAGGTGTTTCGGTTCACCCAAAACCGCCACAGCAAGGCAAGCCACCCGAAAGACACGGTAGCCAGTGCCACAGAGGCGATTGCCGTCACCCAGCCCATTGGATTCGGGTCGGGTGCTGCGTTGGCGTTCGGGGCTGCCCGAGGGCGAGGTGTAGGGAGGTTGAAGGCGCCCAGGACACGGCGGTGCCCCAACAAGAATGTACCCCGTCGTATGCGCACGACATCATGTCACACCGGGAGAGCATGTTCGATTCCAAAGAGCCCAAATCAAGCCACCGCTGGACTTAACTAATCGACTAAAGACTACAATTCAGCGCTGCTGCCTAGCGGCTATTCGGCCAATGATTGGCGTCGAAGTTTTTTTATTTTTCTTAATATGACACAACGAAACCATCTCTATCATAGAGTCTGATACAGAGTAGCAATGGATTCATGGCGTCAGAAAGTACTTTGTTTTAGCCGTGATGACAAACAAGATGCGGCGCAACCGGTTCGGGACAACTAACGCGGCACATCTCGCTGTCATCTCGTGTACGGGGGTGCTTTTTTTCTGACTTTGGTTTGCAGGGGGGTGAGGGTGTCGGAACAACAACTAGACACAGCGTGGTCGTAGTTGCCCTCGACGAGAACACCGATCGCCGGAGCAATTTCTGGTGTTCACGGGCACATCACTGACACAAATTTGACCAAGGTCTACACACAACGCAGTGCTGTCTGACTTCGCGCCGCAAAGAAGGTAAAGTGAGTCATCGAAGAGGGCAACCTGTGCTACAGTAATGAGATCTGCTCTGATTGCGCTCTTTTTCTGCCTCGCTTACGTCCATGAGCAAACCTCAGCACTGCGTCGTGTAACAACGTCTCCCGTTAGGCACTTTGCTACTGAAGTATGGCTTTGTGCTGATGAAGTTCGGCCACCTGGCACTCTGCCTTTGCGCATGCATCCTACCCGCCGCCTGAACTTCGGTGCTGAACCTGTAGTCTACTGCCGCTCGAGGTGGCGGATACCCCGCTGTCTCTGCTGATGGCGGAGTTTGCCTTGGGCAGAGCGGTGCCTCCGTCGGCCAGCAGGAGAAGTCAGCATTGTTGAGGCAGTGTCGTTCGTTGTCCGTGATCCTGGATCTCTCAAGTGGTATCTATCTTGTACAGAGTCTCGCAGGAGGTTGCTGGGCAACAAGAAACGGCGAAGAACGCGAAGTTCTGGCCGTTTCCAAGTCTGTGCATGCAGCCGTGGTGAACGATCCGACGTGGTGCAGAGAGGGATCAGGGCAAGATTTGCAGACGATAATTGGGTATCCTGGAGGATCATGCTTCCTGTAGTGGCCACGTTTACATACAGTAGGTCGGGTTGTGGTTTGTTTCCAAAACTCTTCTCGGTCGGTCGAGTTGGCGAAATTTCACGGAACACAACTGTGTAGTCAGTCGGTTTCGCCGCTTCTTCCAACGAAATTGTTAGTGCACTGCCGCCCTCAGCGGTCTGTGGTGTTGAGACTGGGGACTATGTTATCCCAGGAACAGCTGATAAAAAAGGACCATGTATTGTATATATTCGTCACGCAAGCCCCTCAGGCAAGTGAGCTCGTGGGCTCTTTCTCTCCCCAGCACAAGGGGTCTTCTCCTACCCCCCATACACTTCATACCCATTCACGTACCCCCCATCAGGCGCATACAACGCATGTAGATCGGACACACATCCAAAGTACCACAAACAGCCCCCCTACTTGATATGCCGTACGATCTCCCAACCAATGCAAAAACGCAAATAACCACTTGAGAAACATCCTCTACAAAAACTGATCACGCATTTAACACAAAGCGTCTCCATCAGTTTATTCACGAATCCAATGCACTCGTCCCTAGACATAATCTCAAACCGTTGACACAAAAGAATCATCCTCGGAAAAAACACCCAAGAATTATTCGTGTTACATCAGAAAAAACGTTGGAACGACACAAACATTTTCTGGAAAAACAGCTTCAAGAGCGTTGAATACCAAATCCTCAAACAAAACAAAAACTCAACTTCTTGACCAATCAAAACGAGAATTCGGAAAGAACATTGGCCCCAACCATTAATCGTCAAAATACGTCAAACCCCTCCTCCAAGATAATGTCCAAGGACCAATCCCTAAACAGCGCGCAACCGCAAATCGATGCCATTGTTATTGTCCAAGAAACGATAGAAAACAAAGCAAAAGACATCCATCCATGCATACAGCCCCCCTGCTGTGACATCCCAAGAAACTATCCTCCCAACGTTATATCTTCACGTGAACAGCCCCCCTGCTGAGACATGTCCAAAAACATAGGAGAAACAACAAAAATATCAATTGATGTGCATGCACTCTGTAATCATAGTCACACATGACATTCCCCCCCATGATTGCAGATGCACAGACAGCAAGAAGAGACAAACGCCGCTGCAAAGAAAAAAAAAATTGCTATCGATTAACTCAGGGACGTTACTTGATGTTCATCACAAAATCACGGTCAAAGCAGAATGCCGCCCTGTGCAGTGGTTTGGTCATAAAATCGGCGTGCTGCAAAGCAGACGCAACGTGGACCACCTTAAACTGCTTGCGTGCCACCCGCTCCCGAATGAAATGGCGACGGATGTCTATGTGCTTAGAGTTGGGGGTGGTGACCGGGTTGTTGGCCAAGTGAAGGGCCCCCATGTTATCCTCGTGAACTCTAGTGCACCCGATGCGCTCATCTGGAAAGATAAAACTCCAGAGATAGCGCAAGAAAATCGCTTCCTTGAAACCGTCGCCCATCGCAACATACTCGGCTTCAGTCTAAGAAAGTGTAACACTCTTCTGCGTTCGCGACAAAAACGAGACACAGGCACCCGCACACATCACAACCGCTCCAGAAACCGACCGCCGGTCCGTCGCGTTGCTCGCGTAATCGGAGTCAACGAAGAGTTCCAACGAGACACCGCCCTCCGCCCCCCGCTGATACGTGATACCAAGCCCGACCGTGAACCTGACATACATGAGAACATGCAAAGCTGCACGCCAATGCACCATCTTGGGGGCGTGGGCATACCTCGCCACAGCTCGCACTGCGTTGAGGATGTCCGGGCGAGTCTGATTCGCCAGCCACATCAAGTGTCCTACCAAAGACCGAAAAGGCTCAAGAACATCAGGCTCTGCATCGTCAAAATCCTCAAGCTTCAAGCCTACTACCATGGGAGTCTCCTTGTTGCGTGTGACACCGAACTTCTCAACCAAGTTCCTCGCAAACGTCTCCTGGTGCAACGTAATCGTGCCACCCGCGCGGTCGCGAGAAAACCGAATACCCGCGTACAAACTCAGCTCTCCAAGGTTCTTGATCGGGACGAAAGCGTTCAAGTCTCTTCCAAACTGATCGCACCTAAGCTTAGTCCCGATGGAGAAAATGTCGTCGACGTGCACCACAGCTACCATTGTCACAACACCGTTCTCGATCAGACGCATGACACAAGCATCCGCAGCACACTGCTCAAACCCAAGGCGCTTCATTGCTCGGAGCCAATGGTAATGCCACATGCGGGACGCTTGCTTCAAGCCATACAGGCTACGGGCAAGCTTGACAACTTTCCCTGAGAGAGAGAGCCACAACCTTTCGGACGACGCTGCTGCTGCCGCTGCTGCCGCCCCCCCCGCCGCCTACGCCGCCGCCACCGCCGCTGGAAACGCCCGCGATCCCCTTGTCAAGACCGCCGTCTGCCCACGGATCCCGCGCGGCTCCACCGCCGTATGTCGCCACCACACCGGTGAAGCGCGGGCGTCTGCTGTACCCGAAGACGACGTCTGTGGTGTAACCCGCGAAGCCCGAGGTGAAGATAACCTTGTACGAGTCCCGCGAGTGACCGGCGCCGCTGTTGAGATAGAAGCAACGTTCCGCTTTGGCCTTGATCTTGGAGGAGCGCCGGGCATGGTGGAAGCCCGGCATCAGAAACGGCAGCGGGGCGCGAAGAGGACGCTTGCCGTAGAGCATTTCATACGGGCACAGCATGTGCGGCTTCTGGTCAAGCCGTGCGAGGACGTTAATGCAGTCAGACATCCACGCAAAAGCCTCCGGGTAGATGGCGTTGAAGTCGAGGGCCTTCGTCGGGAACTGGGTGTCGGGGAACAGGTTCACAGCTTCCTCCACCGCCGCTCGCCCCCCTTCCCGGACGAGGCCGATCCGGCGCTCCACCTTGCCGTTGCGCTTTTGGCCCCCGTCCGGCGAGGTGAGCTCCCGCGTGATGCCGAACTCAAGGAGGAGGTCGTCGACGAGCTCGTTGAGAAACTCGCGACCGTTGTCCGTGCGAAGCAGCTGGAAGTTGCCGTGGACGGAGCGCAGACCCTGGAGAGAGACGAAAAACTCGCGGAGTGCTTTGCAGACGACGGGGGCGCTCTTGTCCTTGAGAAACTTCAGAACGCCGAAGTTGGTGTAGTCGTCGACGATGCACATGACGTAGGTGGAGCCGCCGGCCGAACGCGGGAGCGGCCCCGCCAGATCGGCGAAAAAACGCTGGAGTGGACGAACAGCGGTAGACGAGGTAGTCCAGCAATAGCCTTTCGAATACCCTTGCCAACAGCACACCCGCCGCAGAACACCCTCTTCCCCGTCGGCTTGATGCCCATCTGCCGCGCAGTCTCGCGAATGAGGTCGTCGTGGGCATGGCCGAGTGCAACGTGGAGATCGTTAATATCCATTGCGAGCGGCATACTTGGGCGCATGAGAGCTAACGCCGATCCGCGTCCAGCGCCGTCGCAGCTGCTGCCGCCCCCACCGCCGTTGCCGTCGCCGCCGATGCCGCCGCCGCCATCGTTTCCAACATCACCACCGCCGCCCCTGTTACCCCCGCCGCTGTGGCCGCCGCCACCCCCAACGCCTCCACCACCAGTGAGGCCGCCGCCGCCGCCGCCGCCGCCGTTGTGACCGCCACCGAAATGAACGGCACCCCAGCGGCCAGCGGCGCCGACGCGGGCGGTGCGGGCATCAACGAGGGGGGGAACACGGGTGGCCTGCGCGTAATTTCCATGCTTCGTCTTGAGGAATTTTATGCGGCCGTCTAGCATGCGAGAACCGGCGTCGAAGAGGGTGATCTCGAAGGCCTCTTGCATGACGTTAAACGACATCAGGTGGTAAGCAAGGCGAGGAACAACGGCAACGTCGTGCAGGGTGATACGAACGTCGCCGTGGTCGCCACGCAGCACTAGGTCTAGCGAACCGTACCCAATGACTTCAGCGGGGTCACCGGTGGCAACATCGATATATCGTTCAGCGATCAAAGGCGGGCGCAAGTTGTACACGAAGTCGGTGCTGCTAGTGCTGTGGGTAGACGCGGCACTATCACCAACCCACCAGTCGGTACGTCCAGACGCCGACAGCAAAGTGGGGACGGGGCCCGGCGGATACGCTACAGGGTGACGGTGTTGGCAGAAAACGTGAAGAGCATTACGATCGGGGGGGGGACCTACCGGCTGTACTGTGCCGTACGAACCGGCATGACCATCCCCCCCTACTCCATCAACGCATTCACCCTCACCGCCACTGACCTGTGTATCCACGCCGGAAGCATCCCCCCACGCGCGGCCCTCCTGCTGTTGCAGCTGCTGCTGCGGCTCGTGCTGCCCATCACCCACAGAAAACCGGACCCCACTACCGGCTCCACCCACCGAGCCAAGCTGCTTTTCCGGCTGCTGCTGCTGGGGCACACCACCATAGCCACTGCCGCCGGAACCCTGCCATGGCTGCACACCTCCGCTGGAACCATCCTGATGTACCACGGCAAGGTGCTGCTGCGGAAGAGGCGCCGACACGGGCCAATGGTGCGCTATCGACCCGTCTACACAACTTGCCGAATACCCCGGCTCCGCGCTGTTGAAATGGGAGTGCTGGGGGAAAGGCTGCTGCGAGAAAGGCTGGTAAGGTGGGGGCTTTACGGCGTTGAGGTGGGGTGCCTGAGACGTGTTGGCCGCCGCGTGTTGGCGCGGCGGCTGCTGCAGATTGTTGGACGTGTTAAATTTGCAGTTGCGCGCCGTGTGACCGGGTTCACCACAAATAGAACACCTACCATAAAATCGCGGAGGAGCCTGGAAGATGATGGCCGTGTGCCCGACATGACCGCAGCGACCACACATGGGCACGGCGCACATCGGTGATCCCGGGGGAATGGGGGACGCCTCCTGCGGCCACGCTGCGTTCCGCCCGGGGTCCCTGGGGCCACCCGGAACGAAGCCCATCGCCATCGCGGGAGTGAACTGCTGGGGCTGCTGCTGCTGCTGGGGCTGCTGCTGCTGAAACGACTGCTGCGGCACATGCTGAGGGAATCTCCGTTGATACTGCTGCTGCGGCGCCTGCTGATGAAACGACTGTTGCGGCTGCTGCTGCTGCGGGCGATAGCCCCCGTTGTACTCTCCCTGAGTTCCCCCTCCCCACCCCGGCTGCTGCTGCCCATCTCTACCCTGTTGTCTGCCTTGGGAAAACCCACCGGTCCTCCGCTGCGGACCACCACCGCTGCCGCCGCCGCCGCCGCCGCCGTTACCGTTACCGTAAACGGAGAGCGTGCGGGTCGCCAGCCGGCGCAGCCGTCCGCTGCGCACGATCACCGAGATTTTTCTCAACGTGGTGGCTACGCACAAGAATCTCCAAGCTTCTGCGTGTGAGCGTGTGATCATGCATGAAGCACGGTCTTGACCTGTTCGTAGTCTGCCGAGAGGCTTCTACGTAAAGTCGCAAGGACCTCACTTTCCGGGATTTCATAACCGTTGACAGCGCGAAGCGTATTCAGCACTTTGTTAAACCTCAGAAAGTAGTCTTGCGGGTCCTCTCCGAGCTGCATCTTCATGTTAGCGAGAGACAACTTCAGGGCCTCCTTCTCAGAGCTACTCATCGGAAGACAAAACTACTGGGCAGCCTCCCATGCCCCCGACACATTCCCTACAGCAAGAATTGTCGATTGGAATTTCGCCCCCTTCGTGGCTCGCCTCAAGCAATCGAAAGCACGCTCGTGATCACGCACACGCTTCTCACTGTGGAATCTGATGTTCTCGCTCCTGGAGGTGTGGATGAGCCAGATGCGTTGATCAGGACTCGCCGGCGGAGTGAGTGGGTGCCCAAGATCTTCGCCGGCGAGGAAGACCTCGAATATCGTCTTGAAGAGCGGGAAGTTGCCGTCGTACACTGGTGGCTTGCGGCCCCTGTACTGCTGTTGCACTGGACCATCTCGAAAAGAAGTAGCCGCTCCCCCGGCTCCAAAGGTGTCCGCCCCCCCGGCTGCTCCACCCCTATAATACCCCGACGCATACCCAGCGCCATCCACCCTATCTCTAGTAGCATCCCCCGCTGAAATGCGCTCCTCTGCCTCCTCAAGTTTCCTCCGTAACTCCGCATTCTCGGCTTCCGCTTTCTTCATTCCTTCTTCAAACTCTCTCTCTCTTTCAGTCATCGCTGTACCAACACCTGGCCTAGCTAGGCTCCACGATATCGTGTTAGTGCACTGCCGCCCTCAGCGGTCTGTGGTGTTGAGACTGTGGACTATGTTATCCCAGGAACAGCTGATAAAAAAGGACCACGTATTGTATATATTCGTCACGCAAGCCCCTCAGGCAAGTGAGCTCGTGGGTTCTTTCTCTCTCCAGCACCAGGGGTCTTCTCCTACCCCCCATACACTTCATACCCATTCACGTACCCCCCATCAGGCGCATACAACGCATGTAGATCGGACACACATCCAAAGTACCACAAACAGAAATGTTCTAAAAAGATCAACAGAGACACCTTACCTAGAGACGATGACCCACGATCGGCGCTGTTTTTTTCCAAGGCAGCCATTGTATCTATTACGAATGGGATGATGATTATCGTTATTCTCCTCGTTGTTTTAGAAAATATAAAATCAAAGAAAGACTATGCTCGTTGATTGTTTCGTGGAACGAAACCTGGTCTCCATATTCATGCATCCGTGTGTTTCTGTCGTGTGCGGGAGTCAGGTGTCCGAAAGGAACATACTGTCGCATGTGTCCAGGAACATGCTGTTGCATGTGTCCTATTAGTTGGTGTTTGGATTTTTTATGTTTGCGAGTTATCGCGTAGAATAGGTCTGCCCTTGTCAGTAACATCAGCTCTCCCTGGAAAGTTTCGTGTTGATTTATTCTGGACCTTTATGTGGCGACGAGGTTGCTCCTCTCTCTCTCAAGGTTAAACCTAGGGGCAGAGTGTGACGCGAGCACAACTATTCTACTAACTCTGTAGGTTGACGGAGAACGTTACCTAGCGCACCCACCATGCAAAGCTAGGGAAGCTGCTTGGAAAGTTTTGACAGTGAGGTGAAGGCTATGTAGCGCCAGGGACGAAAGCAGTACGAAGAAGAACGCCTTAGAGATGTACGGGACGTCGCGAGAATGGGTGGGGACGGAAAGCATGCGTAAAAGGGCCCCAATAGATGGCGAGAACAGGCTTCAAGACCTTAGGGGCGCAAGGCTCGCCGACGGACATACTATTCGGGCAGCAGGGTCGAAGAGGAAGAAGAAGCATGCGTATGCCCATGCGGCAAGGTCGGAAAGAATACAACTCGTCTTTGGCATATCAAGGCTGAAACGGAGAGGGGGAATGGAACTCGTGTAGCGGAAAAGCACTTTAACTGTTTTTGTCTCTACTGGTTGTCTACCAGAAAAGCGTCTCCCGCGGCGTGAGCCCAACAATCGGACCGGGTCCCCCGCCACTCCTGTTTTACGGAAACGCTTTTCGCGCTGTTGCGCTGGGCACGCAGGCAGGCCTAGCGGCATGCCGCGCCGTGCGGTGAAAGGCAGCTCCTCCTTATGGACGAAGCTCCCCCCGGGGGAGGAACAGGAGGACTTGGAAGATGGAGGACGAACGCCACGCCTGCCGAGACACCGCTCGGCAGATAGTTATGGCTGGTTATCTTCACCTGCAAAGCTGCTCGCCTTTTTTGCCGCTGGCAGCGTTTGTAGTGCACCTGGTGTATTTAATGGAGCACTCTCACCTTTTTTGTTTTCGATAGCTGTGTTTGCGAACATTCCGCCGGGGGGACGGAGAGGGGGGGGGGGGTACTCATTTGTTGCTTGCCGTAGTCATTTGACCATTGACCACGCGTCCCTTTCGAGACGGAGCACCGTTCCTACACGTACTAGAGACACCACCAACATTTAGGAGCTCTTTACGTTTCTGCCACAAACTCCATAAAAATTTCTTGCACATGTTATCCCCGTCCTCTAGGGCCTCTTGTGCCCACCATCTATCCCCAATTATCGCGATCGTTTTTTCGCTGTTGTCTAATTTACCAAACTTGTCCATGTCACACCCTCTCTGTCTCATTTCCTCCTCGAGATCCTCTCTTTCCTTCCTGTACAACTCACACTCCCCAACTATGTGGGGTCTACTCTCCTCCGATTTGCCACATGGACAAGTGTGTCTATCCTCCTCTTCCTCTCTCCTACGGCTGGTATACCTCTTCCTCCGTTCTGGCAAGTCCAGATCGCCTACTCGAAATTGCAATTTCAGCTTTTTCGCATAGTCCATGGGGCCGTCCAAATACTTCTTCATCCCTATCCCTTCTTTCAACCTCCCGTATGTCTCCAAGTGGTCTTCGCTTGATACCTTCTTCCGAAGGGTTGCCTCCTCCCTACTCTCTAGCATCTCCTTGACTTTCGTCTTGAACCCCCCGAACCCTTCCGTGTCCAACGTCTCCTCCTCGTCTCCTATCTCCTTCCAAACCTTCTCTACCACCTTGTCCCATCTGATTCCC